>JBCNJP010003739.1:0-37589 GCA_039602395.1 Deinandra increscens subsp. villosa | reverse complement strand
AGTTGGGACCAATCAGTCTTAATAAGGTGTGTATATAACCAATAAGTTGTGTTTACGACCAATTATGGCCCAATAAGGTGTGTTTAGTTGGGACCAATGAGTCCCACTAATGTGTGTATATAACCAATACGTTGTGTTTAGGACCAATGATGGCACAATAAAGTGTGTTTAGGGACAATGAGGGTCAGTTGGCACCAATGAGTCCTAATAAGGTGTGTATATAACCAATAAGTTGTGTTTACAACCAATTATGGCCAAATATGGTGTGTTTAGTTGGGACTAATGAGTCCCACTAAGGTGTGTATATAACCAATAAGTTATGTTTAGGACCAATGATGGCCCAATAAGGTGTGTTTAGTAGGGCAATGAGGGTCGGTTAGGACCAATAAGTCCTAGTAAGGTGTGTATATAGCAAATAAGTTTTGTTTAGGACCAATGATGGCCCAATAATGTGTGTTTAAGGGCAATGAGGGTCAATTGGGACCAATGAGTCCCAATAAGGTGTGTATATAACCAATACGTTGTGTTTAGGACAAATGATGGCACAATAAAGTGTGTTTAGGGACAATGAGGGTTATTTGGGACCAATCAGTCTTAATAAGGTGTGTATATAACCAATAAGTTGTGTTTACGACCAATTATGGCCCAATAAGGTGTGTTTAGTTGGGACCAATGAGTCCCACTAATGTGTGTATATAACCAATACGTTGTGTTTAGGACCAATGATGGCACAATAAAGTGTGTTTAAGGACAATGAGGGTTAGTTGGGACCAATCAGTCTTAATAAGGTGTGTATATAACCAATAAGTTGTGTTTACGACCAATTATGGCCCAATAAGGCGTGTTTAGTTGGGACCAATGAGTCCCACTAATGTGTGTATATAACCAATACCTTGTGTTTAGGACCAATTATGGCACAATAAAGTGTGTTTAGGAACAATGAGGGTCAGTTGGCACCAATGAGTCCTAATAAGGTGTGTATATAACCAATAAGTTGTGTTTAAAACCAATTATGGCCAAATATGGTGTGTTTATTTGGGACTAATGAGTCCCACTAAGGTGTGTATATAACCAATAAGTTATGTTTAGGACCAATGATGGCCCAATAAGGTGTGTTTAGTAGGGCAATGTGGGTCGGTTAGGACCAATAAGTCCTAGTAAGGTGTGTATATAGCAAATAAGTTTTGTTTACGACCAATGATGGCCCAATAATGTGTGTTTAAAGGCAATGAGGGTCAGTTGGGATCAATGAGTCCCAATAAGGTGTGTATGTAACCAATAAATTGTGATTACGACCAATTATGGCCCAATAAGGTGTGTTTAGTTGGGACTAATGAGTCCCACTTATGTGTTTATATAACCAATACGTTGTGTTTAGGACCAATGATGGCACAATAAAGTGTGTTTAGGGACAATGAGGGTTAGTTGGGACCAATCAGTCTTAATAAGGTGTGTATATAAGCAATAAGTTGTGTTTACGACCAATTATGGTCCAATAAGGCGGGTTTAGTTGTGACCAATGAGTCCCACTAATGTGTGTATATAACCAATACCTTGTGTTTAGGACCAATGATGGCACAATAAAGTGTGTTTAGGAACGATGAGGGTCAGTTGGCACCAATGAGTCCTAATAAGGTGTGTATATAACCAATAAGTTTTGTTTACAACCAATTATGGCCAAATATGGTGTGTTTAGTTGGGACTAATGAGTCCCACTAAGGTGTGTATATAACCAATAAGTTATGTTTAGGACCAATGATGGCCCAATAAGGTGTGTTTAGTAGGGCAATGAGGGTCGGTTAGGACCAATAAGTCCTAGTAAGGTGTGTATATAACAAATAAGTTTTGTTTAGGACCAATGATGGCCCAATAATGTGTGTTTAAAGGCAATGAGAGTCAGTTGGGATCAATGAATCCCAATAAGGTGTGTATGTAACCAATAAATTGTGATTACGACCAATTATGGCCCAATAAGGTGTGTTTAGTTGGGACCAATGAGTCCCACTTATGTGTGTATATAACTAATACGTTGTGTTTAGGACCAATGATGGCACAATAAAGTGTGTTTAGGGACAATGAGGGTTAGTTGGGACCAATCAGTCTTAATAAGGTGTGTATATAACCAATAAGTTGTGTTTACGACCAATTATGGCCCAATAAGGCGTGTTTAGTTGGGACCAATGAGTCCCACTAATGTGTGTATATAACCAATACCTTGTGTTTAGGACCAATGATGGCACAATAAAGTGTGTTTAGGAACAATGAGGGTCAGTTGGCACCAATGAGTCCTAAGAAGGTGTGTATATAACCAATAAGTTGTGTTTACAACCAATTATGGCCAAATATGGTGTGTTTAGTTGGGACTAATGAGTCCCACTAAGGTGTGTATATAACCAATAAGTTATGTTTAGGACCAATGATGGCCCAATAAGGTGTGTTTAGTAGGGCAATGATGGTCGGTTAGGACCAATAAGTCCTAGTAAGGTGTGTATATAGAAAATAAGTTTTGTTTACGACCAATGATGGCCCAATAATGTGTGTTTAAAGGCAATGAGGGTCAGTTGGGATCAATGAGTCCCAATAAGGTGTGTATGTAACTAATAAATTGTGATTACGACCAATTATGGCCCAATAAGGTGTGTTTAGTTGGGACCAATGAGTCCCACTTATGTGTGTATATAACCAATACGTTGTGTTTAGGACCAATGATGGCACAATAAAGTGTGTTTAGGGACAATGAGGGTAGTTGGGACCAATCAGTCTTAATAAGGTGTGTATATAACCAATAAGTTGTGTTTACGACCAATTATGGCCCAATAAGGCGTGTTTAGTTGGGACCAATGAGTCCCACTAATGTGTGTATATAACCAATACCTTGTGTTTAGGACCAATGATGGCCCAATAAGGTGTGTTTAGTAGGGCAATGAGGGTCGGTTAGGACCAATAAGTCCTAGTAAGGTGTGTATATAGCAAATAAGTTTTGTTTAGGACCAATGATGGCCAAATAATGTGTGTTTAAAGGCAATGAGAGTCAGTTGGGATCAATGAGTCCGAATAAGGTGTGTATGTAACCAATAAATTGTGATTACGACCAATTATGGCCCAATAAGGTGTGTTTAGTTGGGACCAATGAGTCCCACTTATGTGTGTATATAACCAATACGTTGTGTTTAGGACCAATGAGGGCACAATAAAGTGTGTTTAGGGACAATGAGGGTTAGTTGGGACCAAACAGTCTTAATAAGGTGTGTATATAACCAATAAGTTGTGTTTACGACCAATTATGGCCCAATAAGGCGTGTTTAGTTAGGACCAATGAGTCCCACTAATGTGTGTATATAACCAATACCTTGTGTTTAGGACCAATGATAGCACAATAAAGTGTATTTAGGAACAATGAGGGTCAGTTGGCACCAATGAGTCCTAATAAGGTGTGTATATAACCAATAAGTTGTGTTTACAACCAATTATGGCCAAATATGGTGTGTTTAGTTGGGACTAATGAGTCCCACTAAGGTGTGTATATAACCAATAAGTTATGTTTAGGACCAATGATGGCCCAATAAGGTGTGTTTAGTAGGGTAAAGAGGGTCGGTTAGGACCAATAAGTCCTAGTAAGGTGTGTATATAGCAAATTAGTTTTGTTTAGGACCAATGATGGCCCAATAATGTGTGTTTAAGGGCAATGAGGGTCAGTTGGGACCAATGAGTCCCAATAAAGTGTGTATATAACTAATAAGTTGTGTTTACGACCAATTATGGCCCAATAAGGTTTGTTTAGTTGGGACCAATGAGTCCCACTAATGTGTGTATATAACCAATACGTTGTGTTTAGGACCAATGATGGCACAATAAAGTGTGTTTAGGGACAATGAGGGTCAGTTGGGACCAATGAGTCCTAAGAAGGTGTGTATATAACCAATAAGTTGTGTTTACAACCAATTATGGCCAAATATGGTGTGTTTAGTTGGGACTAATGAGTCCCACTAAGGTGTGTATATAACTAATAAGTTATGTTTAGGACCAATGATGGCCCAATAAGGTGTGTTTAGTAGGGCAATGAGGGTCGGTTAGGACCAATAAGTCCTAGTAAGGTGTGTATATAGCAAATAAGTTTTGTTTACGACCAATGATGGCCCAATAATGTGTGTTTAAAGGCAATGAGGGTCAGTTGGGAACAATAAGTCCCAATAAGGTGTGTATGTAACCAATAAATTGTGATTACGACCAATTATGGCCCAATAATGTGTGTTTAGTTGGGACCAATGAGTCCCACTTATGTGTGTATATAACCAATACGTTGTGTTTAGGACCAATGATGGCACAATAAAGTGTGTTTAGGGACAATGAGGGTTAGTTGGGACCAATCAGTCTTAATAAGGTGTGTATATAACCAATAAGTTGTGTTTACGACCAATTATGGCCCAATAAGGCGTCTTTAGTTGGGACCAATGAGTCCCACTAATGTGTGTATATAACCAATACCTTGTGTTTAGGACCAATGATGGCACAATAAAGTGTATTTAGGAACAATGAGGGTCAGTTGGCACCAATGAGTCCTAATAAGGTGTGTATATAACCAATAAGTTGTGTTTACAACCAATTATGGCCAAATATGGTGTGTTTAGTTGGGACTAATGAGTCCCACTAAGGTGTGTATATAACCAATAAGTTATGTTTAGGACCAATGATGGCCCAATAAGGTGTGTTTAGTAGGGTAATGAGGGTCGGTTAGGACCAATAAGTCCTAGTAAGGTGTGTATATAGCAAATAAGTTTTGTTTAGGACCAATGATGGCCCAATAATGTGTGTTTAAGGGCAATGAGGGTCAGTTGGGACCAATGAGTCCCAATAAAGTGTGTATATAACTAATAAGTTGTGTTTACGACCAATTATGGCCCAATAAGGTTTGTTTAGTTGGGACCAATGAGTCCCACTAATGTGTGTATATAACCAATACGTTGTGTTTAGGACCAATGATGGCACAATAAAGTGTGTTTAGGGACAATGAGGGTCAGTTGGGACCAATGAGTCCTAATAAGGTGTGTATATAACCAATAAGTTGTGTTTACGACCAATTATGGCCTAATAAGGTGTGTTTAGTTGGGACCAATGAGTCCCACTAAGGTGTGTATATAACCAATACGTTTTGTTTAGGACAAATGATGGCCCAATAAGGTGTGTTTATGGGCATTAAGGCTTAGTTGGGACCAATGAGTCCCAATAATGTGTGTATATAACCAATAAGTTGTGTTTACGACCAATTATGGCCCAATAAGGTGTGTTTAGTTGGGACTAATGAGTCCCACTAAGGTGTGTATATAACCAATAAGTTATGTTTAGGACCAATGATGCCCCAATAAGGTGTGTTTAGTAAGGCAATGAGGGTCGGTTAGGACCAATAAGTCCTAGTAAGGTGTATATATAACAAATAAGTTTTGTTTATGACCAATGATGGCCCAATAATGTGTGTTTAAGGGCAATGAGGGTCAATTGGGACCAATGAGTCCCAATAAGGTGTGTATATAACCAATACGTTGTGTTTAGGACAAATGATGGCACAATAAAGTGTGTTTAGGGACAATGAGGGTTATTTGGGACCAATCAGTCTTAATAAGGTGTGTATATAACCAATAAGTTATGTTTACGACCAATTATGGCCCAATAAGGTGTGTTTAGTTGGGACCAATGAGTCCCACTAATGTGTGTATATAACCAATACGTTGTGTTTAGGACCAATGATGGCACAATAAAGTGTGTTTAGGGACAATGAGGGTTAGTTGGGACCAATCAGTCTTAATAAGGTGTGTATATAACCAATAAGTTGTGTTTACGACCAATTATGGCCCAATAAGGCGTGTTTAGTTGGGACCAATGAGTCCCACTAATGTGTGTATATAACTAATACCTTGTGTTTAGGACCAATTATGGCACAATAAAGTGTGTTTAGGAACAATGAGGGTCAGTTGGCACCAATGAGTCCTAATAAGGTGTGTATATAACCAATAAGTTGTGTTTAAAACCAATTATGGCCAAATATGGTGTGTTTATTTGGGACTAATGAGTCCCATTAAGGTGTGTATATAACCAATAAGTTATGTTTAGGACCAATGATGGCCCAATAAGGTGTGTTTAGTAGGGAAATGTGGGTCGGTTAGGACCAATAAGTCCTAGTAAGGTGTGTATATAGCAAATAAGTTTTGTTTACGACCAATGATGGCCCAATAATGTGTGTTTAAAGGCAATGAGGGTCAGTTGGGATCAATGAGTCCCAATAAGGTGTGTATGTAACCAATAAATTGTGATTACGACCAATTATGGCCCAATAAGGTGTGTTTAGTTGGGACCAATGAGTCCCACTAATGTGTGTATATAACCAATACCTTGTGTTTAGGACCAATGATGGCACAATAAAGTGTATTTAGGAACAATGAGGGTCAGTTGGCACCAATGAGTCCTAATAAGGTGTGTATATAACCAATAAGTTGTGTTTACAACCAATTATGGCCAAATATGGTGTGTTTAGTTGGGACTAATGAGTCCCACTAAGGTGTGTATATAACCAATAAGTTATGTTTAGGACCAATGATGGCCCAATAAGGTGTGTTTAGTAGGGTAATGAGGGTCGGTTAGGACCAATAAGTCCTAGTAAGGTGTGTATATAGCAAATAAGTTTTGTTTAGGACCAATGATGGCCCAATAATGTGTGTTTAAGGGCAATGAGGGTCAGTTGGGACCAATGAGTCCCAATAAAGTGTGTATATAACTAATAAGTTGTGTTTACGACCAATTATGGCCCAATAAGGTTTGTTTAGTTGGGACCAATGAGTCCCACTAATGTGTGTATATAACCAATACGTTGTGTTTAGGACCAATGATGGCACAATAAAGTGTGTTTAGGGACAATGAGGGTCAGTTGGGACCAATGAGTCCTAATAAGGTGTGTATATAACCAATAAGTTGTGTTTACGACCAATTATGGCCTAATAAGGTGTGTTTAGTTGGGACCAATGAGTCCCACTAAGGTGTGTATATAACCAATACGTTTTGTTTAGGACAAATGATGGCCCAATAAGGTGTGTTTATGGGCATTAAGGCTTAGTTGGGACCAATGAGTCCCAATAATGTGTGTATATAACCAATAAGTTGTGTTTACGACCAATTATGGCCCAATAAGGTGTGTTTAGTTGGGACTAATGAGTCCCACTAAGGTGTGTATATAACCAATAAGTTATGTTTAGGACCAATGATGCCCCAATAAGGTGTGTTTAGTAAGGCAATGAGGGTCGGTTAGGACCAATAAGTCCTAGTAAGGTGTATATATAACAAATAAGTTTTGTTTATGACCAATGATGGCCCAATAATGTGTGTTTAAGGGCAATGAGGGTCAATTGGGACCAATGAGTCCCAATAAGGTGTGTATATAACCAATACGTTGTGTTTAGGACAAATGATGGCACAATAAAGTGTGTTTAGGGACAATGAGGGTTATTTGGGACCAATCAGTCTTAATAAGGTGTGTATATAACCAATAAGTTATGTTTACGACCAATTATGGCCCAATAAGGTGTGTTTAGTTGGGACCAATGAGTCCCACTAATGTGTGTATATAACCAATACGTTGTGTTTAGGACCAATGATGGCACAATAAAGTGTGTTTAGGGACAATGAGGGTTAGTTGGGACCAATCAGTCTTAATAAGGTGTGTATATAACCAATAAGTTGTGTTTACGACCAATTATGGCCCAATAAGGCGTGTTTAGTTGGGACCAATGAGTCCCACTAATGTGTGTATATAACTAATACCTTGTGTTTAGGACCAATTATGGCACAATAAAGTGTGTTTAGGAACAATGAGGGTCAGTTGGCACCAATGAGTCCTAATAAGGTGTGTATATAACCAATAAGTTGTGTTTAAAACCAATTATGGCCAAATATGGTGTGTTTATTTGGGACTAATGAGTCCCATTAAGGTGTGTATATAACCAATAAGTTATGTTTAGGACCAATGATGGCCCAATAAGGTGTGTTTAGTAGGGAAATGTGGGTCGGTTAGGACCAATAAGTCCTAGTAAGGTGTGTATATAGCAAATAAGTTTTGTTTACGACCAATGATGGCCCAATAATGTGTGTTTAAAGGCAATGAGGGTCAGTTGGGATCAATGAGTCCCAATAAGGTGTGTATGTAACCAATAAATTGTGATTACGACCAATTATGGCCCAATAAGGTGTGTTTAGTTGGGACCAATGAGTCCCACTAATGTGTGTATATAACCAATACCTTGTGTTTAGGACCAATGATGGCACAATAAAGTGTATTTAGGAACAATGAGGGTCAGTTGGCACCAATGAGTCCTAATAAGGTGTGTATATAACCAATAAGTTGTGTTTACAACCAATTATGGCCAAATATGGTGTGTTTAGTTGGGACTAATGAGTCCCACTAAGGTGTGTATATAACCAATAAGTTATGTTTAGGACCAATGATGGCCCAATAAGGTGTGTTTAGTAGGGTAATGAGGGTCGGTTAGGACCAATAAGTCCTAGTAAGGTGTGTATATAGCAAATAAGTTTTGTTTAGGACCAATGATGGCCCAATAATGTGTGTTTAAGGGCAATGAGGGTCAGTTGGGACCAATGAGTCCCAATAAAGTGTGTATATAACTAATAAGTTGTGTTTACGACCAATTATGGCCCAATAAGGTTTGTTTAGTTGGGACCAATGAGTCCCACTAATGTGTGTATATAACCAATACGTTGTGTTTAGGACCAATGATGGCACAATAAAGTGTGTTTAGGGACAATGAGGGTCAGTTGGGACCAATGAGTCCTAATAAGGTGTGTATATAACCAATAAGTTGTGTTTACGACCAATTATGGCCTAATAAGGTGTGTTTAGTTGGGACCAATGAGTCCCACTAAGGTGTGTATATAACCAATACGTTTTGTTTAGGACAAATGATGGCCCAATAAGGTGTGTTTATGGGCATTAAGGCTTAGTTGGGACCAATGAGTCCCAATAATGTGTGTATATAACCAATAAGTTGTGTTTACGACCAATTATGGCCCAATAAGGTGTGTTTAGTTGGGACTAATGAGTCCCACTAAGGTGTGTATATAACCAATAAGTTATGTTTAGGACCAATGATGGCCCAATAAGGTGTGTTTAGTAAGGCAATGAGGGTCGGTTAGGACCAATAAGTCCTAGTAAGGTGTATATATAACAAATAAGTTTTGTTTATGACCAATGATGGCCCAATAATGTGTGTTTAAGGGCAATGAGGGTCAATTGGGACCAATGAGTCCCAATAAGGTGTGTATATAACCAATACGTTGTGTTTAGGACAAATGATGGCACAATAAAGTGTGTTTAGGGACAATGAGGGTTATTTGGGACCAATCAGTCTTAATAAGGTGTGTATATAACCAATAAGTTATGTTTACGACCAATTATGGCCCAATAAGGTGTGTTTAGTTGGGACCAATGAGTCCCACTAATGTGTGTATATAACCAATACGTTGTGTTTAGGACCAATGATGGCACAATAAAGTGTGTTTAGGGACAATGAGGGTTAGTTGGGACCAATCAGTCTTAATAAGGTGTGTATATAACCAATAAGTTGTGTTTACGACCAATTATGGCCCAATAAGGCGTGTTTAGTTGGGACCAATGAGTCCCACTAATGTGTGTATATAACTAATACCTTGTGTTTAGGACCAATTATGGCACAATAAAGTGTGTTTAGGAACAATGAGGGTCAGTTGGCACCAATGAGTCCTAATAAGGTGTGTATATAACCAATAAGTTGTGTTTAAAACCAATTATGGCCAAATATGGTGTGTTTATTTGGGACTAATGAGTCCCATTAAGGTGTGTATATAACCAATAAGTTATGTTTAGGACCAATGATGGCCCAATAAGGTGTGTTTAGTAGGGAAATGTGGGTCGGTTAGGACCAATAAGTCCTAGTAAGGTGTGTATATAGCAAATAAGTTTTGTTTACGACCAATGATGGCCCAATAATGTGTGTTTAAAGGCAATGAGGGTCAGTTGGGATCAATGAGTCCCAATAAGGTGTGTATGTAACCAATAAATTGTGATTACGACCAATTATGGCCCAATAAGGTGTGTTTAGTTGGGACCAATGAGTCCCACTAATGTGTGTATATAACCAATACCTTGTGTTTAGGACCAATGATGGCACAATAAAGTGTATTTAGGAACAATGAGGGTCAGTTGGCACCAATGAGTCCTAATAAGGTGTGTATATAACCAATAAGTTGTGTTTACAACCAATTATGGCCAAATATGGTGTGTTTAGTTGGGACTAATGAGTCCCACTAAGGTGTGTATATAACCAATAAGTTATGTTTAGGACCAATGATGGCCCAATAAGGTGTGTTTAGTAGGGTAATGAGGGTCGGTTAGGACCAATAAGTCCTAGTAAGGTGTGTATATAGCAAATAAGTTTTGTTTAGGACCAATGATGGCCCAATAATGTGTGTTTAAGGGCAATGAGGGTCAGTTGGGACCAATGAGTCCCAATAAAGTGTGTATATAACTAATAAGTTGTGTTTACGACCAATTATGGCCCAATAAGGTTTGTTTAGTTGGGACCAATGAGTCCCACTAATGTGTGTATATAACCAATACGTTGTGTTTAGGACCAATGATGGCACAATAAAGTGTGTTTAGGGACAATGAGGGTCAGTTGGGACCAATGAGTCCTAATAAGGTGTGTATATAACCAATAAGTTGTGTTTACGACCAATTATGGCCTAATAAGGTGTGTTTAGTTGGGACCAATGAGTCCCACTAAGGTGTGTATATAACCAATACGTTTTGTTTAGGACAAATGATGGCCCAATAAGGTGTGTTTATGGGCATTAAGGCTTAGTTGGGACCAATGAGTCCCAATAATGTGTGTATATAACCAATAAGTTGTGTTTACGACCAATTATGGCCCAATAAGGTGTGTTTAGTTGGGACTAATGAGTCCCACTAAGGTGTGTATATAACCAATAAGTTATGTTTAGGACCAATGATGGCCCAATAAGGTGTGTTTAGTAAGGCAATGAGGGTCGGTTAGGACCAATAAGTCCTAGTAAGGTGTATATATAACAAATAAGTTTTGTTTATGACCAATGATGGCCCAATAATGTGTGTTTAAGGGCAATGAGGGTCAATTGGGACCTATGAGTCCCAATAAGGTGTGTATATAACCAATACGTTGTGTTTAGGACAAATGATGGCACAATAAAGTGTGTTTAGGGACAATGAGGGTTATTTGGGACCAATCAGTCTTAATAAGGTGTGTATATAACCAATAAGTTGTGTTTACGACCAATTATGGCCCAATAAGGTGTGTTTAGTTGGGACCAATGGGTCCCACTAATGTGTGTATATAAGCAATACGTTGTGTTTAGGACCAATGATGGCACAATAAAGTGTGTTTAGGGACAATGAGGGTTAGTTGGGACCAATCAGTCTTAATAAGGTGTGTATATAACCAATAAGTTGTGTTTACGACCAATTATGGCCCAATAAGGCGTGTTTAGTTGGGACCAATGAGTCCCACTAATGTGTGTATATAACCAATACCTTGTGTTTAGGACCAATTATGGCACAATAAAGTGTGTTTAGGAACAATGAGGGTCAGTTGGCACCAATGAGTCCTAATAAGGTGTGTATATAACCAATAAGTTGTGTTTAAAACCAATTATGGCCAAATATGGTGTGTTTATTTGGGACTAATGAGTCCCACTAAGGTGTGTATATAACCAATAAGTTATGTTTAGGACCAATGATGGCCCAATAAGGTGTGTTTAGTAGGGAAATGTGGGTCGGTTAGGACCAATAAGTCCTAGTAAGGTGTGTATATAGCAAATAAGTTTTGTTTACGACCAATGAAGGCCCAATAATGTGTGTTTAAAGGCAATGAGGGTCAGTTGGGATCAATGAGTCCCAATAAGGTGTGTATGTAACCAATAAATTGTGATTACGACCAATTATGGCCCAATAAGGTGTGTTTAGTTGGGACCAATGAGTCCCACTTATGTGTGTATATAACCAATACGCTGTGTTTAGGACTAATGATGGCACAATAAAGTGTGTTTAGGGACAATGAGGGTTAGTTGGGACCAATCAGTCTTAATAAGGTGTGTATATAACCAATAAGTTGTGTTTACGACCAATTATGGTCCAATAAGGCGTGTTTAGTTGTGACCATTGAGTCCCACTAATGTGTGTATATAACCAATACCTTGTGTTTAGGACCAATGATGGCACAATAAAGTGTGTTTAGGAACGATGAGGGTCAGTTGGCACCAATGAGTCCTAATAAGGTGTGTATATAACCAATAAGTTTTGTTTACAACCAATTATGGCCAAATATGGTGTGTTTAGTTGGGACTAATGAGTCCCACTAAGGTGTGTATATAACCAATAAGTTATGTTTAGGACCAATGATGGCCCAATAAGGTGTGTTTAGTAGGGCAATGAGGGTCGGTTAGGACCAATAAGTCCTAGTAAGGTGTGTATATAGCAAATAAGTTTTGTTTAGGACCAATGATGGCCCAATAATGTGTGTTTAAAGGCAATGAGAGTCAGTTGGGATCAATGAATCCCAATAAGGTGTGTATGTAACCAATAAATTGTGATTACGACCAATTATGGCCCAATAAGGTGTGTTTAGTTGGGACCAATGAGTCCCACTTATGTGTGTATATAACTAATACGTTGTGTTTAGGACCAATGATGGCACAATAAAGTGTGTTTAGGGACAATGAGGGTTAGTTGGGACCAATCAGTCTTAATAAGGTGTGTATATAACCAATAAGTTGTGTTTACGACCAATTATGGCCCAATAAGGCGTGTTTAGTTGGGACCAATGAGTCCCACTAATGTGTGTATATAACTAATACCTTGTGTTTAGGACCAATTATGGCACAATAAAGTGTGTTTAGGAACAATGAGGGTCAGTTGGCACCAATGAGTCCTAATAAGGTGTGTATATAACCAATAAGTTGTGTTTAAAACCAATTATGGCCAAATATGGTGTGTTTATTTGGGACTAATGAGTCCCATTAAGGTGTGTATATAACCAATAAGTTATGTTTAGGACCAATGATGGCCCAATAAGGTGTGTTTAGTAGGGAAATGTGGGTCGGTTAGGACCAATAAGTCCTAGTAAGGTGTGTATATAGCAAATAAGTTTTGTTTACGACCAATGATGGCCCAATAATGTGTGTTTAAAGGCAATGAGGGTCAGTTGGGATCAATGAGTCCCAATAAGGTGTGTATGTAACCAATAAATTGTGATTACGACCAATTATGGCCCAATAAGGTGTGTTTAGTTGGGACCAATGAGTCCCACTAATGTGTGTATATAACCAATACCTTGTGTTTAGGACCAATGATGGCACAATAAAGTGTATTTAGGAACAATGAGGGTCAGTTGGCACCAATGAGTCCTAATAAGGTGTGTATATAACCAATAAGTTGTGTTTACAACCAATTATGGCCAAATATGGTGTGTTTAGTTGGGACTAATGAGTCCCACTAAGGTGTGTATATAACCAATAAGTTATGTTTAGGACCAATGATGGCCCAATAAGGTGTGTTTAGTAGGGTAATGAGGGTCGGTTAGGACCAATAAGTCCTAGTAAGGTGTGTATATAGCAAATAAGTTTTGTTTAGGACCAATGATGGCCCAATAATGTGTGTTTAAGGGCAATGAGGGTCAGTTGGGACCAATGAGTCCCAATAAAGTGTGTATATAACTAATAAGTTGTGTTTACGACCAATTATGGCCCAATAAGGTTTGTTTAGTTGGGACCAATGAGTCCCACTAATGTGTGTATATAACCAATACGTTGTGTTTAGGACCAATGATGGCACAATAAAGTGTGTTTAGGGACAATGAGGGTCAGTTGGGACCAATGAGTCCTAATAAGGTGTGTATATAACCAATAAGTTATGTTTACGACCAATTATGGCCTAATAAGGTGTGTTTAGTTGGGACCAATGAGTCCCACTAAGGTGTGTATATAACCAATACGTTTTGTTTAGGACAAATGATGGCCCAATAAGGTGTGTTTATGGGCATTAAGGCTTAGTTGGGACCAATGAGTCCCAATAATGTGTGTATATAACCAATAAGTTGTGTTTACGACCAATTATGGCCCAATAAGGTGTGTTTAGTTGGGACTAATGAGTCCCACTAAGGTGTGTATATAACCAATAAGTTATGTTTAGGACCAATGATGGCCCAATAAGGTGTGTTTAGTAAGGCAATGAGGGTCGGTTAGGACCAATAAGTCCTAGTAAGGTGTATATATAACAAATAAGTTTTGTTTATGACCAATGATGGCCCAATAATGTGTGTTTAAGGGCAATGAGGGTCAATTGGGACCAATGAGTCCCAATAAGGTGTGTATATAACCAATACGTTGTGTTTAGGACAAATGATGGCACAATAAAGTGTGTTTAGGGACAATGAGGGTTATTTGGGACCAATCAGTCTTAATAAGGTGTGTATATAACCAATAAGTTGTGTTTACGACCAATTATGGCCCAATAAGGTGTGTTTAGTTGGGACCAATGGGTCCCACTAATGTGTGTATATAAGCAATACGTTGTGTTTAGGACCAATGATGGCACAATAAAGTGTGTTTAGGGACAATGAGGGTTAGTTGGGACCAATCAGTCTTAATAAGGTGTGTATATAACCAATAAGTTGTGTTTACGACCAATTATGGCCCAATAAGGCGTGTTTAGTTGGGACCAATGAGTCCCACTAATGTGTGTATATAACCAATACCTTGTGTTTAGGACCAATTATGGCACAATAAAGTGTGTTTAGGAACAATGAGGGTCAGTTGGCACCAATGAGTCCTAATAAGGTGTGTATATAACCAATAAGTTGTGTTTAAAACCAATTATGGCCAAATATGGTGTGTTTAGTTGGGACTAATGAGTCCCACTAAGGTGTGTATATAACCAATAAGTTATGTTTAGGACCAATGATGGCCCAATAAGGTGTGTTTAGTAGGGAAATGTGGGTCGGTTAGGACCAATAAGTCCTAGTAAGGTGTGTATATAGCAAATAAGTTTTGTTTACGACCAATGAAGGCCCAATAATGTGTGTTTAAAGGCAATGAGGGTCAGTTGGGATCAATGAGTCCCAATAAGGTGTGTATGTAACCAATAAGTTGTGATTACGACCAATTATGGCCCAATAAGGTGTGTTTAGTTGGGACCAATGAGTCCCACTTATGTGTGTATATAACCAATACGCTGTGTTTAGGACCAATGATGGCACAATAAAGTGTGTTTAGGGACAATGAGGGTTAGTTGGGACCAATCAGTCTTAATAAGGTGTGTATATAACCAATAAGTTGTGTTTACGACCAATTATGGTCCAATAAGGCGTGTTTAGTTGTGACCATTGAGTCCCACTAATGTGTGTATATAACCAATACCTTGTGTTTAGGACCAATGATGGCACAATAAAGTGTGTTTAGGAACGATGAGGGTCAGTTGGCACCAATGAGTCCTAATAAGGTGTGTATATAACCAATAAGTTTTGTTTACAACCAATTATGGCCAAATATGGTGTGTTTAGTTGGGACTAATGAGTCCCACTAAGGTGTGTATATAACCAATAAGTTATGTTTAGGACCAATGATGGCCCAATAAGGTGTGTTTAGTAGGGCAATGAGGGTCGGTTAGGACCAATAAGTCCTAGTAAGGTGTGTATATAGCAAATAAGTTTTGTTTAGGACCAATGATGGCCCAATAATGTGTGTTTAAAGGCAATGAGAGTCAGTTGGGATCAATGAATCCCAATAAGGTGTGTATGTAACCAATAAATTGTGATTACGACCAATTATGGCCCAATAAGGTGTGTTTAGTTGGGACCAATGAGTCCCACTTATGTGTGTATATAACTAATACGTTGTGTTTAGGACCAATGATGGCACAATAAAGTGTGTTTAGGGACAATGAGGGTTAGTTGGGACCAATCAGTCTTAATAAGGTGTGTATATAACCAATAAGTTGTGTTTACGACCAATTATGGCCCAATAAGGCGTGTTTAGTTGGGACCAATGAGTCCCACTAATGTGTGTATATAACTAATACCTTGTGTTTAGGACCAATTATGGCACAATAAAGTGTGTTTAGGAACAATGAGGGTCAGTTGGCACCAATGAGTCCTAATAAGGTGTGTATATAACCAATAAGTTGTGTTTAAAACCAATTATGGCCAAATATGGTGTGTTTATTTGGGACTAATGAGTCCCATTAAGGTGTGTATATAACCAATAAGTTATGTTTAGGACCAATGATGGCCCAATAAGGTGTGTTTAGTAGGGAAATGTGGGTCGGTTAGGACCAATAAGTCCTAGTAAGGTGTGTATATAGCAAATAAGTTTTGTTTACGACCAATGATGGCCCAATAATGTGTATTTAAAGGCAATGAGGGTCAGTTGGGATCAATGAGTCCCAATAAGGTGTGTATGTAACCAATAAATTGTGATTACGACCAATTATGGCCCAATAAGGCGTGTTTAGTTGGGACCAATGAGTCCCACTAATGTGTGTATATAACTAATACCTTGTGTTTAGGACCAATTATGGCACAATAAAGTGTGTTTAGGAACAATGAGGGTCAGTTGGCACCAATGAGTCCTAATAAGGTGTGTATATAACCAATAAGTTGTGTTTAAAACCAATTATGGCCAAATATGGTGTGTTTATTTGGGACTAATGAGTCCCATTAAGGTGTGTATATAACCAATAAGTTATGTTTAGGACCAATGATGGCCCAATAAGGTGTGTTTAGTAGGGAAATGTGGGTCGGTTAGGACCAATAAGTCCTAGTAAGGTGTGTATATAGCAAATAAGTTTTGTTTACGACCAATGATGGCCCAATAATGTGTATTTAAAGGCAATGAGGGTCAGTTGGGATCAATGAGTCCCAATAAGGTGTGTATGTAACCAATAAATTGTGATTACGACCAATTATGGCCCAATAAGGTGTGTTTAGTTGGGACCAATGAGTCCCACTAATGTGTGTATATAACCAATACCTTGTGTTTAGGACCAATGATGGCACAATAAAGTGTATTTAGGAACAATGAGGGTCAGTTGGCACCAATGAGTCCTAATAAGGTGTGTATATAACCAATAAGTTGTGTTTACAACCAATTATGGCCAAATATGGTGTGTTTAGTTGGGACTAATGAGTCCCACTAAGGTGTGTATATAACCAATAAGTTATGTTTAGGACCAATGATGGCCCAATAAGGTGTGTTTAGTAGGGTAATGAGGGTCGGTTAGGACCAATAAGTCCTAGTAAGGTGTGTATATAGCAAATAAGTTTTGTTTAGGACCAATGATGGCCCAATAATGTGTGTTTAAGGGCAATGAGGGTCAGTTGGGACCAATAAGTCCCAATAAAGTGTGTATATAACTAATAAGTTGTGTTTACGACCAATTATGGCCCAATAAGGTTTGTTTAGTTGGGACCAATGAGTCCCACTAATGTGTGTATATAACCAATACGTTGTGTTTAGGACCAATGATGGCACAATAAAGTGTGTTTAGGGACAATGAGGGTCAGTTGGGACCAATGAGTCCTAATAAGGTGTGTATATAACCAATAAGTTGTGTTTACGACCAATTATGGCCTAATAAGGTGTGTTTAGTTGGGACCAATGAGTCCCACTAAGGTGTGTATATAACCAATACGTTTTGTTTAGGACAAATAATGGCCCAATAAGGTGTGTTTATGGGCATTAAGGCTTAGTTGGGACCAAAGAGTCCCAATAATGTGTGTATATAACCAATAAGTTGTGTTTACGACCAATTATGGCCCAATAAGGTGTGTTTAGTTGGGACTAATGAGTCCCACTAAGGTGTGTATATAACCAATAAGTTATGTTTAGGACCAATGATGGCCCAATAAGGTGTGTTTAGTAAGGCAATGAGGGTCGGTTAGGACCAATAAGTCCTAGTAAGGTGTATATATAACAAATAAGTTTTGTTTATGACCAATGATGGCCCAATAATGTGTGTTTAAGGGCAATGAGGGTCAATTGGGACCAATGAGTCCCAATAAGGTGTGTATATAACCAATACGTTGTGTTTAGGACAAATGATGGCACAATAAAGTGTGTTTAGGGACAATGAGGGTTATTTGGAACCAATCAGTCTTAATAAGGTGTGTATATAACCAATAAGTTGTGTTTACGACCAATTATGGACCAATAAGGTGTGTTTAGTTGGGACCAATGAGTCCCACTAATGTGTGTATATAAGCAATACGTTGTGTTTAGGACCAATGATGGCACAATAAAGTGTGTTTAGGGACAATGAGGGTTAGTTGGGACCAATCAGTCTTAATAAGGTGTGTATATAACCAATAAGTTGTGTTTACGACCAATTATGGCCCAATAAGGCGTGTTTAGTTGGGACCAATGAGTCCCACTAATGTGTGTATATAACCAATACCTTGTGTTTAGGACCAATTATGGCACAATAAAGTGTGTTTAGGAACAATGAGGGTCAGTTGGCACCAATGAGTCCTAATAAGGTGTGTATATAACCAATAAGTTGTGTTTAAAACCAATTATGGCCAAATATGGTGTGTTTATTTGGGACTAATGAGTCCCACTAAGGTGTGTATATAACCAATAAGTTATGTTTAGGACCAATGATGGCCCAATAAGGTGTGTTTAGTAGGAAAATGTGGGTCGGTTAGGACCAATAAGTCCTAGTAAGGTGTGTATATAGCAAATAAGTTTTGTTTACGACCAATGAAGGCCCAATAATGTGTGTTTAAAGGCAATGAGGGTCAGTTGGGATCAATGAGTCCCAATAAGGTGTGTATGTAACCAATAAATTGTGATTACGACCAATTATGGCCCAATAAGGTGTGTTTAGTTGGGACCAATGAGTCCCACTTATGTGTGTATATAACCAATACGCTGTGTTTAGGACCAATGATGGCACAATAAAGTGTGTTTAGGGACAATGAGGGTTAGTTGGGACCAATCAGTCTTAATAAGGTGTGTATATAACCAATAAGTTGTGTTTACGACCAATTATGGCCCAATAAGGCGTGTTTAGTTGTGACCATTGAGTCCCACTAATGTGTGTATATAACCAATACCTTGTGTTTAGGACCAATGATGGCACAATAAAGTGTGTTTAGGAACGATGAGGGTCAGTTGGCACCAATGAGTCCTAATAAGGTGTGTATATAACCAATAAGTTTTGTTTACAACCAATTATGGCCAAATATGGTGTGTTTAGTTGGGACTAATGAGTCCCACTAAGGTGTGTATATAACCAATAAGTTATGTTTAGGACCAATGATGGCCCAATAAGGTGTGTTTAGTAGGGCAATGAGGGTCGGTTAGGACCAATAAGTCCTAGTAAGGTGTGTATATAGCAAATAAGTTTTGTTTAGGACCAATGATGGCCCAATAATGTGTGTTTAAAGGCAATGAGAGTCAGTTGGGATCAATGAATCCCAATAAGGTGTGTATGTAACCAATAAATTGTGATTACGACCAATTATGGCCCAATAAGGTGTGTTTAGTTGGGACCAATGAGTCCCACTTATGTGTGTATATAACCAATACGTTGTGTTTAGGACCAATGATGGCACAATAAAGTGTGTTTAGGGACAATGAGGGTTAGTTGGGACCAATCAGTCTTAATAAGGTGTGTATATAACCAATAAGTTGTGTTTACGACCAATTATGGCCCAATAAGGCGTGTTTAGTTGGGACCAATGAGTCCCACTAATGTGTGTATATAACTAATACCTTGTGTTTAGGACCAATTATGGCACAATAAAGTGTGTTTAGGAACAATGAGGGTCAGTTGGCACCAATGAGTCCTAATAAGGTGTGTATATAACCAATAAGTTGTGTTTAAAACCAATTATGGCCAAATATGGTGTGTTTATTTGGGACTAATGAGTCCCATTAAGGTGTGTATATAACCAATAAGTTATGTTTAGGACCAATGATGGCCCAATAAGGTGTGTTTAGTAGGGAAATGTGGGTCGGTTAGGACCAATAAGTCCTAGTAAGGTGTGTATATAGCAAATAAGTTTTGTTTACGACCAATGATGGCCCAATAATGTGTATTTAAAGGCAATGAGGGTCAGTTGGGATCAATGAGTCCCAATAAGGTGTGTATGTAACCAATAAATTGTGATTACGACCAATTATGGCCCAATAAGGTGTGTTTAGTTGGGACCAATGAGTCCCACTAATGTGTGTATATAACCAATACCTTGTGTTTAGGACCAATGATGGCACAATAAAGTGTATTTAGGAACAATGAGGGTCAGTTGGCACCAATGAGTCCTAATAAGGTGTGTATATAACCAATAAGTTGTGTTTACAACCAATTATGGCCAAATATGGTGTGTTTAGTTGGGACTAATGAGTCCCACTAAGGTGTGTATATAACCAATAAGTTATGTTTAGGACCAATGATGGCCCAATAAGGTGTGTTTAGTAGGGTAATGAGGGTCGGTTAGGACCAATAAGTCCTAGTAAGGTGTGTATATAGCAAATAAGTTTTGTTTAGGACCAATGATGGCCCAATAATGTGTGTTTAAGGCCAATGAGGGTCAGTTGGGACCAATAAGTCCCAATAAAGTGTGTATATAACTAATAAGTTGTGTTTACGACCAATTATGGCCCAATAAGGTTTGTTTAGTTGGGACCAATGAGTCCCACTAATGTGTGTATATAACCAATACGTTGTGTTTAGGACCAATGATGGCACAATAAAGTGTGTTTAGGGACAATGAGGGTCAGTTGGGACCAATGAGTCCTAATAAGGTGTGTATATAACCAATAAGTTGTGTTTACGACCAATTATGGCCTAATAAGGTGTGTTTAGTTGGGACCAATGAGTCCCACTAAGGTGTGTATATAACCAATACGTTTTGTTTAGGACAAATAATGGCCCAATAAGGTGTGTTTATGGGCATTAAGGCTTAGTTGGGACCAAAGAGTCCCAATAATGTGTGTATATAACCAATAAGTTGTGTTTACGACCAATTATGGCCCAATAAGGTGTGTTTAGTTGGGACTAATGAGTCCCACTAAGGTGTGTATATAACCAATAAGTTATGTTTAGGACCAATGATGGCCCAATAAGGTGTGTTTAGTAAGGCAATGAGGGTCGGTTAGGACCAATAAGTCCTAGTAAGGTGTATATATAACAAATAAGTTTTGTTTATGACCAATGATGGCCCAATAATGTGTGTTTAAGGGCAATGAGGGTCAATTGGGACCAATGAGTCCCAATAAGGTGTGTATATAACCAATACGTTGTGTTTAGGACAAATGATGGCACAATAAAGTGTGTTTAGGGACAATGAGGGTTATTTGGAACCAATCAGTCTTAATAAGGTGTGTATATAACCAATAAGTTGTGTTTACGACCAATTATGGACCAATAAGGTGTGTTTAGTTGGGACCAATGAGTCCCACTAATGTGTGTATATAAGCAATACGTTGTGTTTAGGACCAATGATGGCACAATAAAGTGTGTTTAGGGACAATGAGGGTTAGTTGGGACCAATCAGTCTTAATAAGGTGTGTATATAACCAATAAGTTGTGTTTACGACCAATTATGGCCCAATAAGGCCTGTTTAGTTGGGACCAATGAGTCCCACTAATGTGTGTATATAACCAATACCTTGTGTTTAGGACCAATTATGGCACAATAAAGTGTGTTTAGGAACAATGAGGGTCAGTTGGCACCAATGAGTCCTAATAAGGTGTGTATATAACCAATAAGTTGTGTTTAAAACCAATTATGGCCAAATATGGTGTGTTTATTTGGGACTAATGAGTCCCACTAAGGTGTGTATATAACCAATAAGTTATGTTTAGGACCAATGATGGCCCAATAAGGTGTGTTTAGTAGGAAAATGTGGGTCGGTTAGGACCAATAAGTCCTAGTAAGGTGTGTATATAGCAAATAAGTTTTGTTTACGACCAATGAAGGCCCAATAATGTGTGTTTAAAGGCAATGAGGGTCAGTTGGGATCAATGAGTCCCAATAAGGTGTGTATGTAACCAATAAATTGTGATTACGACCAATTATGGCCCAATAAGGTGTGTTTAGTTGGGACCAATGAGTCCCACTTATGTGTGTATATAACCAATACGCTGTGTTTAGGACTAATGATGGCACAATAAAGTGTGTTTAGGGACAATGAGGGTTAGTTGGGACCAATCAGTCTTAATAAGGTGTGTATATAACCAATAAGTTGTGTTTACGACCAATTATGGTCCAATAAGGCGTGTTTAGTTGTGACCATTGAGTCCCACTAATGTGTGTATATAACCAATACCTTGTGTTTAGGACCAATGATGGCACAATAAAGTGTGTTTAGGAACGATGAGGGTCAGTTGGCACCAATGAGTCCTAATAAGGTGTGTATATAACCAATAAGTTTTGTTTACAACCAATTATGGCCAAATATGGTGTGTTTAGTTGGGACTAATGAGTCCCACTAAGGTGTGTATATAACCAATAAGTTATGTTTAGGACCAATGATGGCCCAATAAGGTGTGTTTAGTAGGGCAATGAGGGTCGGTTAGGACCAATAAGTCCTAGTAAGGTGTGTATATAGCAAATAAGTTTTGTTTAGGACCAATGATGGCCCAATAATGTGTGTTTAAAGGCAATGAGAGTCAGTTGGGATCAATGAATCCCAATAAGGTGTGTATGTAACCAATAAATTGTGATTACGACCAATTATGGCCCAATAAGGTGTGTTTAGTTGGGACCAATGAGTCCCACTTATGTGTGTATATAACTAATACGTTGTGTTTAGGACCAATGATGGCACAATAAAGTGTGTTTAGGGACAATGAGGGTTAGTTGGGACCAATCAGTCTTAATAAGGTGTGTATATAACCAATAAGTTGTGTTTACGACCAATTATGGCCCAATAAGGCGTGTTTAGTTGGGACCAATGAGTCCCACTAATGTGTGTATATAACTAATACCTTGTGTTTAGGACCAATTATGGCACAATAAAGTGTGTTTAGGAACAATGAGGGTCAGTTGGCACCAATGAGTCCTAATAAGGTGTGTATATAACCAATAAGTTGTGTTTAAAACCAATTATGGCCAAATATGGTGTGTTTATTTGGGACTAATGAGTCCCATTAAGGTGTGTATATAACCAATAAGTTATGTTTAGGACCAATGATGGCCCAATAAGGTGTGTTTAGTAGGGAAATGTGGGTCGGTTAGGACCAATAAGTCCTAGTAAGGTGTGTATATAGCAAATAAGTTTTGTTTACGACCAATGATGGCCCAATAATGTGTATTTAAAGGCAATGAGGGTCAGTTGGGATCAATGAGTCCCAATAAGGTGTGTATGTAACCAATAAATTGTGATTACGACCAATTATGGCCCAATAAGGTGTGTTTAGTTGGGACCAATGAGTCCCACTAATGTGTGTATATAACCAATACCTTGTGTTTAGGACCAATGATGGCACAATAAAGTGTATTTAGGAACAATGAGGGTCAGTTGGCACCAATGAGTCCTAATAAGGTGTGTATATAACCAATAAGTTGTGTTTACAACCAATTATGGCCAAATATGGTGTGTTTAGTTGGGACTAATGAGTCCCACTAAGGTGTGTATATAACCAATAAGTTATGTTTAGGACCAATGATGGCCCAATAAGGTGTGTTTAGTAGGGTAATGAGGGTCGGTTAGGACCAATAAGTCCTAGTAAGGTGTGTATATAGCAAATAAGTTTTGTTTAGGACCAATGATGGCCCAATAATGTGTGTTTAAGGGCAATGAGGGTCAGTTGGGACCAATAAGTCCCAATAAAGTGTGTATATAACTAATAAGTTGTGTTTACGACCAATTATGGCCCAATAAGGTTTGTTTAGTTGGGACCAATGAGTCCCACTAATGTGTGTATATAACCAATACGTTGTGTTTAGGACCAATGATGGCACAATAAAGTGTGTTTAGGGACAATGAGGGTCAGTTGGGACCAATGAGTCCTAATAAGGTGTGTATATAACCAATAAGTTGTGTTTACGACCAATTATGGCCTAATAAGGTGTGTTTAGTTGGGACCAATGAGTCCCACTAAGGTGTGTATATAACCAATACGTTTTGTTTAGGACAAATAATGGCCCAATAAGGTGTGTTTATGGGCATTAAGGCTTAGTTGGGACCAAAGAGTCCCAATAATGTGTGTATATAACCAATAAGTTGTGTTTACGACCAATTATGGCCCAATAAGGTGTGTTTAGTTGGGACTAATGAGTCCCACTAAGGTGTGTATATAACCAATAAGTTATGTTTAGGACCAATGATGGCCCAATAAGGTGTGTTTAGTAAGGCAATGAGGGTCGGTTAGGACCAATAAGTCCTAGTAAGGTGTATATATAACAAATAAGTTTTGTTTATGACCAATGATGGCCCAATAATGTGTGTTTAAGGGCAATGAGGGTCAATTGGGACCAATGAGTCCCAATAAGGTGTGTATATAACCAATACGTTGTGTTTAGGACAAATGATGGCACAATAAAGTGTGTTTAGGGACAATGAGGGTTATTTGGAACCAATCAGTCTTAATAAGGTGTGTATATAACCAATAAGTTGTGTTTACGACCAATTATGGACCAATAAGGTGTGTTTAGTTGGGACCAATGAGTCCCACTAATGTGTGTATATAAGCAATACGTTGTGTTTAGGACCAATGATGGCACAATAAAGTGTGTTTAGGGACAATGAGGGTTAGTTGGGACCAATCAGTCTTAATAAGGTGTGTATATAACCAATAAGTTGTGTTTACGACCAATTATGGCCCAATAAGGCCTGTTTAGTTGGGACCAATGAGTCCCACTAATGTGTGTATATAACCAATACCTTGTGTTTAGGACCAATTATGGCACAATAAAGTGTGTTTAGGAACAATGAGGGTCAGTTGGCACCAATGAGTCCTAATAAGGTGTGTATATAACCAATAAGTTGTGTTTAAAACCAATTATGGCCAAATATGGTGTGTTTATTTGGGACTAATGAGTACCACTAAGGTGTGTATATAACCAATAAGTTATGTTTAGGACCAATGATGGCCCAATAAGGTGTGTTTAGTAGGGAAATGTGGGTCGGTTAGGACCAATAAGTCCTAGTAAGGTGTGTATATAGCAAATAAGTTTTGTTTACGACCAATGAAGGCCCAATAATGTGTGTTTAAAGGCAATGAGGGTCAGTTGGGATCAATGAGTCCCAATAAGGTGTGTATGTAACCAATAAATTGTGATTACGACCAATTATGGCCCAATAAGGTGTGTTTAGTTGGGACCAATGAGTCCCACTTATGTGTGTATATAACCAATACGTTGTGTTTAGGACCAATGATGGCACAATAAAGTGTGTTTAGGGACAATGAGGGTTAGTTGGGACCAATCAGTCTTAATAAGGTGTGTATATAACCAATAAGTTGTGTTTACGACCAATTATGGTCCAATAAGGCGTGTTTAGTTGTGACCAATGAGTCCCACTAATGTGTGTATATAACCAACACCTTGTGTTTAGGACCAATGATGGCACAATAAAGTGTGTTTTGGAACGATGAGGGTCAGTTGGCACCAATGAGTCCTAATAAGGTGTGTATATAACCAATAAGTTTTGTTTACAACCAATTATGGCCAAATATGGTGTGTTTAGTTGGGACTAATGAGTCCCACTAAGGTGTGTATATAACCAATAAGTTATGTTTAGGACCAATGATGGCCCAATAAGGTGTGTTTAGTAGGGCAATGAGGGTCGGTTAGGACCAATAAGTCCTAGTAAGGTGTGTATATAGCAAATAAGTTTTGTTTAGGACCAATGATGGCCCAATAATGTGTGTTTAAAGGCAATGAGAGTCAGTTGGGATCAATGAATCCCAATAAGGTGTGTATGTAACCAATAAATTGTGATTACGACCAATTATGGCCCAATAAGGTGTGTTTAGTTGGGACCAATGAGTCCCACTTATGTGTGTATATAACTAATACGTTGTGTTTAGGACCAATGATGACACAATAAAGTGTGTTTAGGGACAATGAGGGTTAGTTGGGACCAATCAGTCTTAATAAGGTGTGTATATAACCAATAAGTTGTGTTTACGACCAATTATGGCCCAATAAGGCGTGTTTAGTTGGGACCAATGAGTCCCACTAATGTGTGTATATAACCAATACCTTGTGTTTAGGACCAATGATGGCACAATAAAGTGTGTTTAGGAACAATGAGGGCAGTTGGCACCAATGAGTCCTAAGAAGGTGTGTATATAACCAATAAGTTGTGTTTACAACCAATTATGGCCAAATATGGTGTGTTTAGTTGGGACTAATGAGTCCCACTAAGGTGTGTATATAACCAATAAGTTATGTTTAGGACCAATGATGGCCCAATAAGGTGTGTTTAGTCGGGCAATGAGGGTCGGTTAGGACCAATAAGTCCTAGTAAGGTGTGTATATAGAAAATAAGTTTTGTTTACGACCAATGATGGCCCAATAATGTGTGTTTAAAGGCAATGAGGGTCAGTTGGGATCAATGAGTCCCAATAAGGTGTGTATGTAACCAATAAATTGTGATTACGACCAATTATGGCCCAATAAGGTGTGTTTAGTTGGGACCAATGAGTCCCACTTATGTGTGTATATAACCAATACGCTGTGTTTAGGACCAATGATGGCACAATAAAGTGTGTTTAGGGACAATGAGGGGTAGTTGGGACCAATCAGTCTTAATAAGGTGTGTATATAACCAATAAGTTGTGTTTACGACCAATTATGGCCCAATAAGGCGTGTTTAGTTGGGACCAATGAGTCCCACTAATGTGTGTATATAACCAATACCTTGTGTTTAGGACCAATGATGGCCCAATAAGGTGTGTTTCGTAGGGCAATGAGGGTCGGTTAGGACCAATAAGTCCTAGTAAGGTGTGTATATAGCAAATAAGTTTTGTTTAGGACCAATGATGGCCCAATAATGTGTGTTTAAAGGCAATGAGAGTCAGTTGGGATCAATGAGTCCCAATAAGGTGTGTATGTAACCAATAAATTGTGATTACGACCAATTATGGCCCAATAAGGTGTGTTTAGTTGGGACCAATGAGTCCCACTTATGTGTGTATATAACCAATACGTTGTGTTTAGGACCAATGATGGCACAATAAAGTGTGTTTAGGGACAATGAGGGTTAGTTGGGACCAATCAGTCTTAATAAGGTGTGTATATAACCAATAAGTTGTGTTTACGACCAATTATGGTCCAATAAGGCGTGTTTAGTTGTGACCAATGAGTCCCACTAATGTGTGTATATAACCAATACCTTGTGTTTAGGACCAATTATGGCACAATAAAGTGTGTTTAGGAACAATGAGGGTCAGTTGGCACCAATGAGTCCTAATAAGGTGTGTATATAACCAATAAGTTGTGTTTAAAACCAATTATGGCCAAATATGGTGTGTTTATTTGGGACTAATGAGTACCACTAAGGTGTGTATATAACCAATAAGTTATGTTTAGGACCAATGATGGCCCAATAAGGTGTGTTTAGTAGGGAAATGTGGGTCGGTTAGGACCAATAAGTCCTAGTAAGGTGTGTATATAGCAAATAAGTTTTGTTTACGACCAATGAAGGCCCAATAATGTGTGTTTAAAGGCAATGAGGGTCAGTTGGGATCAATGAGTCCCAATAAGGTGTGTATGTAACCAATAAATTGTGATTACGACCAATTATGGCCCAATAAGGTGTGTTTAGTTGGGACCAATGAGTCCCACTTATGTGTGTATATAACCAATACGTTGTGTTTAGGACCAATGATGGCACAATAAAGTGTGTTTAGGGACAATGAGGGTTAGTTGGGACCAATCAGTCTTAATAAGGTGTGTATATAACCAATAAGTTGTGTTTACGACCAATTATGGTCCAATAAGGCGTGTTTAGTTGTGACCAATGAGTCCCACTAATGTGTGTATATAACCAACACCTTGTGTTTAGGACCAATGATGGCACAATAAAGTGTGTTTAGGAACGATGAGGGTCAGTTGGCACCAATGAGTCCTAATAAGGTGTGTATATAACCAATAAGTTTTGTTTACAACCAATTATGGCCAAATATGGTGTGTTTAGTTGGGACTAATGAGTCCCACTAAGGTGTGTATATAACCAATAAGTTATGTTTAGGACCAATGATGGCCCAATAAGGTGTGTTTAGTAGGGCAATGAGGGTCGGTTAGGACCAATAAGTCCTAGTAAGGTGTGTATATAGCAAATAAGTTTTGTTTAGGACCAATGATGGCCCAATAATGTGTGTTTAAAGGCAATGAGAGTCAGTTGGGATCAATGAATCCCAATAAGGTGTGTATGTAACCAATAAATTGTGATTACGACCAATTATGGCCCAATAAGGTGTGTTTAGTTGGGACCAATGAGTCCCACTTATGTGTGTATATAACTAATACGTTGTGTTTAGGACCAATGATGACACAATAAAGTGTGTTTAGGGACAATGAGGGTTAGTTGGGACCAATCAGTCTTAATAAGGTGTGTATATAACCAATAAGTTGTGTTTACGACCAATTATGGCCCAATAAGGCGTGTTTAGTTGGGACCAATGAGTCCCACTAATGTGTGTATATAACCAATACCTTGTGTTTAGGACCAATGATGGCACAATAAAGTGTGTTTAGGAACAATGAGGGCAGTTGGCACCAATGAGTCCTAAGAAGGTGTGTATATAACCAATAAGTTGTGTTTACAACCAATTATGGCCAAATATGGTGTGTTTAGTTGGGACTAATGAGTCCCACTAAGGTGTGTATATAACCAATAAGTAAGGTTTAGGACCAATGATGGCCCAATAAGGTGTGTTTAGTCGGGCAATGAGGGTCGGTTAGGACCAATAAGTCCTAGTAAGGTGTGTATATAGAAAATAAGTTTTGTTTACGACCAATGATGGCCCAATAATGTGTGTTTAAAGGCAATGAGGGTCAGTTGGGATCAATGAGTCCCAATAAGGTGTGTATGTAACCAATAAATTGTGATTACGACCAATTATGGCCCAATAAGGTGTGTTTAGTTGGGACCAATGAGTCCCACTTATGTGTGTATATAACCAATACGCTGTGTTTAGGACCAATGATGGCACAATAAAGTGTGTTTAGGGACAATGAGGGGTAGTTGGGACCAATCAGTCTTAATAAGGTGTGTATATAACCAATAAGTTGTGTTTACGACCAATTATGGCCCAATAAGGCGTGTTTAGTTGGGACCAATGAGTCCCACTAATGTGTGTATATAACCAATACCTTGTGTTTAGGACCAATGATGGCCCAATAAGGTGTGTTTCGTAGGGCAATGAGGGTCGGTTAGGACCAATAAGTCCTAGTAAGGTGTGTATATAGCAAATAAGTTTTGTTTAGGACCAATGATGGCCCAATAATGTGTGTTTAAAGGCAATGAGAGTCAGTTGGGATCAATGAGTCCCAATAAGGTGTGTATGTAACCAATAAATTGTGATTACGACCAATTATGGCCCAATAAGGTGTGTTTAGTTGGGACCAATGAGTCCCACTTATGTGTGTATATAACCAATACGTTGTGTTTAGGACCAATGATGGCACAATAAAGTGTGTTTAGGGACAATGAGGGTTAGTTGGGACCAATCAGTCTTAATAAGGTGTGTATATAACCAATAAGTTGTGTTTACGACCAATTATGGCCCAATAAGGCGTGTTTAGTTGGGACCAATGAGTCCCACTAATGTGTGTATATAACCAACGCCTTGTGTTTAGGACCAATGATGGCACAATAAAGTGTGTTTAGGAACAATGAGGGTCAGTTGGCACCAATGAGTCCTAAGAAGGTGTGTATATAACCAATAAGTTGTGTTTACAACCAATTATGGCCAAATATGGTGTGTTTAGTTGGGACTAATGAGTCCCACTAAGGTGTGTATATAACCAATAAGTTATGTTTAGGACCAATGATGGCCCAATAAGGTGTGTTTAGTAGGGCAATGAGGGTCGGTTAGGACCAATAAGTCCTAGTAAGGTGTGTATATAGCAAATAAGTTTTGTTTACGACCAATGATGGCCCAATAATGTGTGTTTAAAGGCAATGAGAGTCAGTTGGGATCAATGAATCCCACTAAGGTGTGTATGTAACCAATAAATTGTGATTACGACCAATTATGGCCCAATAAGGTGTGTTTAGTTGGGACCAATGAGTCCCACTTATGTGTGTATATAACTAATACGTTGTGTTTAGGACCAATGATGGCACAATAAAGTGTGTTTAGGGACAATGAGGGTTAGTTGGGACCAATCAGTCTTAATAAGGTGTGTATATAACCAATAAGTTGTGTTTACGACCAATTATGGCCCAATAAGGCGTGTTTAGTTGGGACCAATGAGTCCCACTAATGTGTGTATATAACCAATACCTTGTGTTTATGACCAATGATGGCACAATAAAGTGTGTTTAGGAACAATGAGGGTCAGTTGGCACCAATGAGTCCTAAGAAGGTGTGTATATAACCAATAAGTTGTGTTTACAACCAATTATGGCCAAATATGGTGTGTTTAGTTAGGACTAATGAGTCCCACTAAGGTGTGTATATAACCAATAAGTTATGTTTAGGACCAATGATGGCCCAATAAGGTGTGTTTAGTAGGGCAATGAGGGTCGGTTAGGACCAATAAGTCCTAGTAAGGTGTGTATATAGCAAATAAGTTTTGTTTACGACCAATGATGGCCCAATAATGTGTGTTTAAAGGCAATGAGGGTCAGTTGGGATCAATGAGTCCCAATAAGGTGTGTATGTAACCAATAAATTGTGATTACGACCAATTATGGCCCAATAAGGTGTGTTTAGTTGGGACCAATGAGTCCCACTTATGTGTGTATATAACCAATACGTTGTGTTTAGGACCAATGATGGCACAATAAAGTGTGTTTAGGGACAATAAGGGGTAGTTGGGACCAATCAGTCTTAATAAGGTGTGTATATAACCAATAAGTTGTGTTTACGACCAATTATGGCCCAATAAGGCGTGTTTAGTTGGGACCAATGAGTCCCACTAATGTGTGTATATAACCAATACCTTGTGTTTAGGACCAATGATGGCACAATAAAGTGTGTTTAGGAACAATGAGGGCAGTTGGCACCAATGAGTCCTAAGAAGGTGTGTATATAACCAATAAGTTGTGTTTACAACCAATTATGGCCAAATATGGTGTGTTTAGTTGGGACTAATGAGTCCCACTAAGGTGTGTATATAACCAATAAGTAAGGTTAGGACCAATGATGGCCCAATAAGGTGTGTTTAGTCGGGCAATGAGGGTCGGTTAGGACCAATAAGTCCTAGTAAGGTGTGTATATAGAAAATAAGTTTTGTTTACGACCAATGATGGCCCAATAATGTGTGTTTAAAGGCAATGAGGGTCAGTTGGGATCAATGAGTCCCAATAAGGTGTGTATGTAACCAATAAATTGTGATTACGACCAATTATGGCCCAATAAGGTGTGTTTAGTTGGGACCAATGAGTCCCACTTATGTGTGTATATAACCAATACGCTGTGTTTAGGACCAATGATGGCACAATAAAGTGTGTTTAGGGACAATGAGGGGTAGTTGGGACCAATCAGTCTTAATAAGGTGTGTATATAACCAATAAGTTGTGTTTACGACCAATTATGGCCCAATAAGGCGTGTTTAGTTGGGACCAATGAGTCCCACTAATGTGTGTATATAACCAATACCTTGTGTTTAGGACCAATGATGGCCCAATAAGGTGTGTTTCGTAGGGCAATGAGGGTCGGTTAGGACCAATAAGTCCTAGTAAGGTGTGTATATAGCAAATAAGTTTTGTTTAGGACCAATGATGGCCCAATAATGTGTGTTTAAAGGCAATGAGAGTCAGTTGGGATCAATGAGTCCCAATAAGGTGTGTATGTAACCAATAAATTGTGATTACGACCAATTATGGCCCAATAAGGTGTGTTTAGTTGGGACCAATGAGTCCCACTTATGTGTGTATATAACCAATACGTTGTGTTTAGGACCAATGATGGCACAATAAAGTGTGTTTAGGGACAATGAGGGTTAGTTGGGACCAATCAGTCTTAATAAGGTGTGTATATAACCAATAAGTTGTGTTTACGACCAATTATGGCCCAATAAGGCGTGTTTAGTTGGGACCAATGAGTCCCACTAATGTGTGTATATAACCAACGCCTTGTGTTTAGGACCAATGATGGCACAATAAAGTGTGTTTAGGAACAATGAGGGTCAGTTGGCACCAATGAGTCCTAAGAAGGTGTGTATATAACCAATAAGTTGTGTTTACAACCAATTATGGCCAAATATGGTGTGTTTAGTTGGGACTAATGAGTCCCACTAAGGTGTGTATATAACCAATAAGTTATGTTTAGGACCAATGATGGCCCAATAAGGTGTGTTTAGTAGGGCAATGAGGGTCGGTTAGGACCAATAAGTCCTAGTAAGGTGTGTATATAGCAAATAAGTTTTGTTTACGACCAATGATGGCCTAATAATGTGTGTTTAAAGGCAATGAGAGTCAGTTGGGATCAATGAATCCCACTAAGGTGTGTATGTAACCAATAAATTGTGATTACGACCAATTATGGCCCAATAAGGTGTGTTTAGTTGGGACCAATGAGTCCCACTTATGTGTGTATATAACTAATACGTTGTGTTTAGGACCAATGATGGCACAATAAAGTGTGTTTAGGGACAATGAGGGTTAGTTGGGACCAATCAGTCTTAATAAGGTGTGTATATAACCAATAAGTTGTGTTTACGACCAATTATGGCCCAATAAGGCGTGTTTAGTTGGGACCAATGAGTCCCACTAATGTGTGTATATAACCAATACCTTGTGTTTATGACCAATGATGGCACAATAAAGTGTGTTTAGGAACAATGAGGGTCAGTTGGCACCAATGAGTCCTAAGAAGGTGTGTATATAACCAATAAGTTGTGTTTACAACCAATTATGGCCAAATATGGTGTGTTTAGTTAGGACTAATGAGTCCCACTAAGGTGTGTATATAACCAATAAGTTATGTTTAGGACCAATGATGGCCCAATAAGGTGTGTTTAGTAGGGCAATGAGGGTCGGTTAGGACCAATAAGTCCTAGTAAGGTGTGTATATAGCAAATAAGTTTTGTTTACGACCAATGATGGCCCAATAATGTGTGTTTAAAGGCAATGAGGGTCAGTTGGGATCAATGAGTCCCAATAAGGTGTGTATGTAACCAATAAATTGTGATTACGACCAATTATGGCCCAATAAGGTGTGTTTAGTTGGGACCAATGAGTCCCACTTATGTGTGTATATAACCAATACGTTGTGTTTAGGACCAATGATGGCACAATAAAGTGTGTTTAGGGACAATAAGGGGTAGTTGGGACCAATCAGTCTTAATAAGGTGTGTATATAACCAATAAGTTGTGTTACGACCAATTATGGCCCAATAAGGCGTGTTTAGTTGGGACCAATGAGTCCCACTAATGTGTGTATATAACCAATACCTTGTGTTTAGGACCAATGATGGCCCAATAAGGTGTGTTTAGTAGGGCAATGAGGGTCGGTTAGGACCAATAAGTCCTAGTAAGGTGTGTATATAACAAATAAGTTTTGTTTAGGACCAATGCACTACTACAAAAACTGGCTTTCTTGACGTGCATTGCGCGTCAAGAAAGGGCCTTCTTGACACGCAAATGCGCGTCAAGGATGCGGGGGTCAAGAAGCTTCTTGACGCGCAAAATGCGTGTCAAGAAGCTCTTGACGCGCGAACGATGACGCGCTATCCATGACACTCCATTCTTGACACCCATTTTGCGCGTCAAGAAAGGGTGTCGTCTGTGTTTAATAATTTTTAATTAATTATATATTTTTAGTGTTGTCTGTTTATGACACGCAAAACTGCGTGTCATGCATTTTATGACAAAATTAAAAAAAAAAAATTTGTGGATTTACTAATTTCTACAAATAATGATAATTAATCTGATATTACAAAATAAAAATATATTTAACAACAATACAAAGTAATCATGAGTTTACAAATAGATTTAACAATAAATCTATAATAATAAATCTAGCCAACACAATATCATTTACAAGGAAACGGTTTTTCTCCTATCTTTCTCATACGGACTCCAATTGAGGTTCCTCATCCTTGAACAAGTCTGTATGCGCAGGTCTGTATGTACCTAAACCAGTTCAAACAAATTCAGAAACTACCTTATATCCCCAAAGGCACACATCTAAAATCAAAGGGCAAATCCCATACAGTCATGATAAATGTATTATTTTGCTATAATTGGTTTTCTTAATGCAACCTAAACTAAATCACTCATACAAGCCAAAATAACAACATAACACAACAGCAAATAGAATTACTCACCATTGAGTTGACCCATTTGAGTTTACTCTTCTTTTTCTTTGCTTTTCTTTGTTTATGTAGCATCTGTATCAAAATTTGTTACTGTATATTTTGTTACTGAAACTATTATCTGTTTAAGGTCACAGGAATGTACCTAGTTCTTCATGTTCATGCCTCTTTGGAGTCTTAGCAGCAACATGGACCTGCAAATACAAAGAACACATACAATTGGATATAATACACATGCACAAACCATCAAACAAAATAATATTACCTGCCCTTCAAAACACAGCTCCACATTGAACAAAAATTAATCTCATAATACAAAGTAAATTACCTAAGGCAGCCAACTCTTTGGCCATAAAGACCCATATAATATTATAAGCACATGTGGCCTTTAATCTCGTTACTTATCTGCCTCCGAAGATTATCAATTCAACCTGTACCAACTACCAAAAGTACCCGCTTCGACCAATTATTCAACCCGTCCATTTGTCACCTCTAATTCTAATATCTAGAATACAATGAATTGCTATTTGGTACACATCTCAAGTACAACCAAGGCCAAGGCATACAACACAATTTTATCCAGATGGAAACTTAAATTGCAATACCTTAAGAAATAAGCCTAGTTGCATCCTCCCCCCATGCTTCAAATGATGATCCTCTCGTAACTGGTCATATTTGGTGATGATAAGTACAAAAACTAAGCAAAATCTTAACTAATAACATCAAATTAACATGAAGCATGAGTCATCCATTGCATAATATCACTTACTGTGCTAAAGAGGTGTTGCATACACAAAGGAAATGAAGTTCTTGCTACTTGATCGATGTCTTTTAAAGATATTTCACCAACTTCTTTGTCCTATAAAGATAAAAAAACTAATAACAAACATACAATAAAAAAAATTCAAAGTTTAAAGTATGATACAGAAAAAACATGTTAGATACTGCCCAGACTCGCTTGACGTGAATGCAAATTGACCATGTGTTACATTCTCCTTATGGTGAAGAACGTTTCCATAAGGTGATGTGACCTGCAAAAGTAGCCGAAACCATAATAAAAGTCATTTTGTTTTCAAACACATGCAAAAAAATCTGTACTTTATACTGATAATCCTGGTTACATTCGGACTAAGGACAGTAAATACGCATTACCTACCATAAAACTGGACTTTTATAGAAATTGCCAAAAAAAAAGACTTTTTTAAGTTGGACCATAAAACATGCAGCAACCATATACACACACAAACAGAGTATAACATAAAGGCAGATACATGTGCCTTGTACACATGAGAGAAAAGATGCTAGGATTTCATTGCAATTCAAATTGAGCAAAACAAAATTGGCCCATGTCACTTGGCCCTGTGAAAGATATGCATTTGCGTCAGGCCATTCTAAGAAATGTGAATATAACAAAATAGACTATTGCGCGAACCAAGCCATCGCTACGTAGCACGCTATAGCGACCGCTATAGTTGCTATTGACATCAGTCGATTAAAATGTAATAAACATGATCTATATATAACAACCAAATTTCTAGATCCTAAGTGATTGCATACTTTCATGTCCAATACCACTTTCTTTACAGAAGCCATGTATAATGTGGCTATAAATTATTATAATGTTACGATTACTTTATGAAAATCTAAGAAACTATTTCATTATAGCAAAAGAAAAAAAAGGCTTCAATCCTAAAGTCGTATCAAGTAACTATAAATCTTACCTGTTCTCATGGCATAGAACAAGAAATTCTGAGCTAAAGCCTAGCAATTCATGTCTTTTTCTTATATATTTATGTGTTCCTAATATTAATCATTTAAGGACATCCGTTCAATAGATGCGGAGCTTGAAATTTTGACAACAATACAAGCAAAATAAAAGGACGAGAAGTTAAATAACTTACCAACTTAAAGAAACAAGTAGCACGATTGTTATGACATATGGACCTAATTTCAGAAGAAGATGACATCTCAGGTGCGAGTTGGATAGCATAATCATACTTCAACAGTGCCTCTTCATACATACCATCTCCAAATAACCTATTTCCTTCAACTTTTGCTTCATTCATTTGTGCCAAAATTTTCTTCATGTGTAAAGAATAAACATAAACAGAGGAAGGTGAGATAATTCTGTTTAGGACCAATGAGTCCCACTAAGGTGTGTATATAACCAATAAGTTGTGTTTAGGACCAATGATGGCCCAATAAGGTGTGTTTAGTAGGGAAATGAGGGTCGGTTGGGACCAATAATTCCTAGTAAGGTGTGTATATAACCAATAAGTTGTGTTTAGGACCAATGATGGCCCAAAAATGTGTGTTTAAGGGCAATGAGGGTCAGTTGGGACCAATGAGTCCCAATAAAGTGTGTATATAACTAATAAGTTGTGTTTACGACCAATTATGGCCCAATAAGGTTTGTTTAGTTGGGACCAATGAGTCCCACTAATGTGTGTATATAACCAATACGTTGTGTTTAGGACCAATGATGGCACAATAAAGTGTGTTTAGGGACAATGAGGGTCAGTTGGGACCAATGAGTCCTAATAAGGTGTGTATATAACCAATAAGTTGTGTTTACGACCAATTATGGCCTAATAAGGTGTGTTTAGTTGGGACCAATGAGTCCCACTAAGGTGTGTATATAACCAATAAGTTATGTTTAGGACCAATGATGGCCCAATAAGGTGTGTTTAGTAAGGCAATGAGGGTCGGTTAGGACCAATAAGTCCTAGTAAGGTGTATATATAACAAATAAGTTTTGTTTATGACCAATGATGGCCCAATAATGTGTGTTTAAGGGCAATGAGGGTCAGTTGGGACCAATGAGTCCCAATAAGGTGTGTATATAACCAATACGTTTTGTTTAGGACAAATGATGGCACAATAAAGTGTGTTTAGGGACAATGAGGGTCAGTTGGGACCAATGAGTCATAATAAGGTGTGTATATAACCAATAAGTTGTGTTTACGACCAATTATGGCCCAATAAGGTGTGTTTAGTTGGGACCAATGAGTCCCACTAAGGTGTGTATATAACCAATACGTTTTGTTTAGGAAAAATGATGGCCCAATAAGGTGTGTT
>JBCNJP010003732.1:0-21929 GCA_039602395.1 Deinandra increscens subsp. villosa | reverse complement strand
ATATTTTGTTTAACAGCCAAAAGTCTTTCAGAACTACTAATAATAAAAGATCAAAGACATAATAACAGAACATCAAAGACAATCACATTTAGAGTCATCTTACTTGGAGTCATATAAAAAATGGGGATTAAACTCCAATACACAGAAAAACACAGATTTAATCACAAAACACAGCAAAAACCACATACATGCGCAGCAGCCCAGAGTTCAATTTCCCTATCAAAACTCAACACACAATACACAACATGCACTAAAATCATAAAGGCACAAGTTCAATCATCAAATATATCATAGAATTACTTCCAACAATCACAGTGGTTCTCTCATAACTATAACAAGTCAATATCAAAAGAATTGAGTAAAATTTAGATTATATCATATATATATAAAATCCCAAAACAAATAAAAATATAAATATATGAGAAGATAAAAGAAAGAATAAGCTTACACATAGGACACAAAGTGTACAAGTTTCTCATGATAATGAGGAAAGCACCCAATCTTCGTAGAGATAGAAGCTTGGACCGAATGAATATCCAAATGGACTTACTTGGCCTCATTGAGTTAATAGGTAGTGGGGCTTGTGATGACCTGTTATTCATAATTTTATGCAATTATACAAGGTTTAAACAAAAAAATATATAACAGAACTCACCCGCAGAGATAGAAGCTTGGACCGAATGAATATCAAAATGAACTTACCTGGTCATGCTTTGGCTTCCTTGAGTTTATAGGTAGTGGAGGCTTGCGGTGACCTATTATTCATTATTTTATGCAATTATAAAAGGTTCAAACACAAAAATATATATCAGAACTTACCCGCAGAGATAGAAGCTTGGACCGAATGATATCAAAATGAACTTACTTGGTCATGCTTTGGCTTCCTAGAGTTCATAGGTAGTGGGCACCAGTTATTCCTTTTTTTAATGCAATTACACAAGGTTGAGACACAAAATATATAATAAAACTTACCCACAAAGATCAGAACCTTGGACAGAATGAATATCAAAACGAACATACCTGGTCATGCTTTTGCTTCCTTGAGTTCACATGTAGAGGGCCTTGCGGTCACCTCCTATTCAATCTTTCATGAAATTACACAAGTTCAAACACCAAATATATAAGAGTACTTACGAGCTAGAAATCATAGTAGTTCTTCGCTCGGAATTGTAACATGTAACAGGAAAAAAATATTTATATGAGAAGATATAAGAAAGAATAAAAACTTACACAAAGAACACAAAGAACACAAAGTGTATAAGTTCCTTAAGATCATGAGGAGAGAACCTAATCTCATCATACTTTCACATAATAATGTGTGCTCCAATAGCACACATGTTATTCATTTTTCATGAAATTGCACAGATATCAAAAGCTTGGACGGAATGTTTTCAACCATTTTCTCGACCATACATGGGGTGAGCAAAGACTTAACCACATAAGACACGTAGTCAAATGTATAATGGCATCAAAATAATATATAAAAACCAATAAGAACATTCCAAAGTACCAAGAACATGCATGAGTTGACTCTTCAAATCCACCAAATTAATGCAAAAGAATGGTAAGCATAATCACTGTTTTGAACAAAAATCACCAAACACTTTCAAAATAAACAAACAAATCTTTCAATACTATAAACATATCATCATAAAAAATAAAATTAAATAACAGAAAGCAAATACAAAATGAACAAATTAGTATTGATAAGATCAAGCCTGCAAATAATCACGCATGAGCAAGTAAGACTCGGTGTACAAAGCAAAACACTTTAAAACCAATCATTTAAAGAGCGCAAGATTATCACCCAAAACCAAGAGAGAACAAATAGCAACAAAAAAAAAAGAACTAAACATAACAGGAACTTGAAATTACACAAACAAATAGCATTTGCAAATTTATCAAATAAAATGGGTCACAAACAAGTGTGAAAGTTGTTTTAATATTATACAACAAGAAGCTTAAAAGAAGAGTGAAAGATATAACAGTACACATTGTCTTAAATATAAATCTGAAAACCTTTGAAGATAACAGTAAAGGATTTAAAAAAGAAAAAAAAAACAGTAACACGTTTGATAAATAAACACAAAACCTAAATCCGAAATAAACAAAAACACATCAAGATGGAGATGACATAAACAGAGAACTTAGATAGCATTTCTACAAAATAAAGAAAAAAAACATGATTGTACTTTTCATCAACAAATTCCAGCACATTAATACCAAAAGCCATAATCCCCGTAGGTCATATCCAACTCCGCTTCGTTAAACTGGCAAGTCACATTTTTCTCGTACCCGAGATTCGTATCACGTAAAATTACACAATCATACATCACATTCGTTATTTTATTTTGATGACATTACCGTGCTGGATGTTGAAAGATATGACACTTACCCTTCAAGCGACCAACACACTCGCCCAATATATTTCCTATGGGCATCATGAGCGGCTTTATAATTTTTACGCCTCACACTCTCAGGTAAAGTAAGAGAGATTTGACTATGGTAGAATATTTTAGATAAATTATATCTGTTAGATAATATCCACGCTTGTATGTCACTCCTCGTAGTTCAAATCAAGTGTCGGACTCACGTCTCTCTACGATATCATTGAAAAGCGATGATTGATCCAGAACTTTTGATGTCATTATGGGACTCTCGCGACACCAAAATGTGCATGCCAAAACCACATATCAAATTATGCGAGAGCTTCGAGCATAATGGAATGATGGTTGTAATAACCACACATAAATTGCCCCCTCCATGCATTCGGGAAACTCTATCACTCTCAATGTATACAATTAATGCTACCAAACATTGATGGCGATGGGAACGAGTTGGGCTTCACGGTGTTGGGCTCTTCTCCAAACGAATGTGGCTAGAGGTGGTGTGTGGGTTTCACCCGGACCGGCCCAGTAAATCCTCCTATTGGCGCCGGCCCATGAGGGTTTATGTTTTGTGTTTGTTTCTTGTTTTCCAAGTATTTTGTTTAGTATTTAAACTCTTGTTGGTTGTTTCAAAACTGGGTTTTTTTTATTGAATAATAATTATCGTTTGGAGGTTATTCCATCGAGCTAGGGCCGGCTTTGGTTCCTAGGGTTGTGTTCTTGACATAGTTCAAGGTGTTACTTACCATCACGCTATCAAGTGGTATTCAGAGCCATGTCGGATCATCGTAGAAATCATCGTCGATTCGCCGCAGGAGGCAACGAGGACTACTACCGTGATCCGAGGGATGAGGAGATTGATCGATTACGCCAGAGGCTTCGTGAAGTGGAACTACAAAACGAAGAACGCTGGAATGTTCGGGAAGAATCGGAGAGGACCGAATCGGTCGTGTGGGACGATGGGGATAGGGCCGGTTACTACAATCCTTTTGGCCAACCCTATCAACCAGTTCGAACCCCACCTCGAGCATCAGACCCACTGCGAAATCTGGGATTTCGCATGGATATTCCAGAATTTGAAGGAGGTGTGGAACCCGACGAGTTTCTTGATTGGGTCCGTACCGTGGAGAGCATGTTTGACCTAAAAGACGTCCCTGATCACTTGAAGGTCAAGCTTGTGGCAATTAAATTAAAGAAACACGCATCACTGTGGTGGGACAACCTAAAACGGAAGCGCACACATGAAGGTAAACGTAAAATTGAATCATGGGGAAAGCTGAAACGTTTATTATACAAAAATTTGTTGCCTGTTACTCATAAACAGGACGCTTTTTTAGCGTACCATGCATTCAAACAGGGGTCTTTAACCGTGACGGAATTTGTTCTTGAGTTTGAAAGGTTATGTATGCGGTGTGGCATCGATGAGGAGGAAGAGCAATTAATTGCTCGTTTCCTGGGTTCCTTGCGGACTGACATTGCAGATGTCATCCACTTGCAGCAATACTATTCATTTGATGATGTATTCAGGCTTGCGTATCGAGTGGAGAAACAGTTGACAGCACGACCGAAACCGACGTACCAGCGGCCCAATCAAAGCCGGGGTACTACAACAGCCGCACCTGCTTCTTCGACAGCCCCTAACGCCGCCACTCCCGTCGTCCAAACGCCTTCCTCAAACCCGCTTGCGGGGGCGATACGGTGTTATAAATGCAACGGGATTGGTCATCTTCGTCGAGACTGCCCCAATAAAGACGTTGTCGCTTTTGTCAACGACCCTGCACCAATTTATGACGATGACAAAGATGCGGAATCTGAACCTGAAGGAGAAATTATTTACCCAGATCGTGGAGAAGCTTTAATCTCCCAGCGGGTCCTTAGCGCCGCCGTTTCCAATGATGAAGATGATACAAGTTGGCTACGTCACAATATTTTCCGAACAAAGTGCACAATCAAAGGTAAAGTTTGCGACGTGGTAGTAGACGGGGGTAGCTGTGATAACATGATTGCAACCACAGCGGTGGATAAATTGGGCTTAACTCTCCAAGCTCATCCGGACCCATACCAGTTAACTTGGTTGAAAAAGGGAAATTTACTAAAGGTTACTCATCGGTGTTTGGTGTCTTTCTCTATCGGTAATAAATACAATGACGAGCTGTGGTGTGAGGTCATACCCATGGATGCATGTCACATCTTGTTAGGTCGGCCATGGTTGTTTGATAGGCGAGTTAAACACGACGGTTACCGGAACACTTATAGTTTTAAAAAAGAGGGTTTGGCTATCACCTTGGCACCTTTTAACCCGCGGGAAACACAAACAAAGGCGCTTATTCTTTCCAAATCGGAGTTCATGACGTGTGCTCTCAAACCAGAACCGCCGTGGCTCTTCGGCCTTGTGGTGGTCGAAGAAAATCAGCCGGCTCCACCACCGTCGGAAGAGGTTGCCCCATTATTAGCCGAGTTCGCGGACCTTTTTCCCGATCAGATTCCGTCAGGTTTACCTTTGGAACGGGAGATACAACATTGTATTGACTTCCACCCGGGGGCAAGCATTCCAAATAAACCCGCATATCGAATGAACCCGAAGGAATTTAATGAACTACAACGACAAGTGACAGAACTTTTGGAAAAAGGATTCATTCGGGAGAGTAAAAGTCCATGCGCCGTTCCTGCTTTGCTCGTTCCTAAACCAGGGGGTGCTTATCGTATGTGTATCGACAGTCGGGCCGTTAATAAAATCACCGTCAAATACCGGTTCCCCATTCCCCGGTTTGAAGACTTGCTTGATCAGTTGCATGGCTCCACTATTTTTTCCAAAATTGATTTACGCAGCGGGTATCACCAAATTCGCATGCGTCCGGGTGACGAGTGGAAGACGGCTTTCAAGACGAGGGATGGGTTATACGAATGGATGGTCATGCCGTTTGGGTTATCCAACGCTCCTAGCACGTTCATGCGACTCATGAACCACATTTTTCGGGAACTCATCGGTAAGAGCGTAGTTGTTTATTTTGATGACATCCTTATTTTTAGTAACTCTTTAGTGCAGCATATGAAACACTTGCGGGAGGTGTTTGTTATTTTATGCGATCAACGACTTTTTGCCAACGGAAAAAAATGCCATTTTTTTAACTCCCGAGGTCACTTTTCTCGGTTATCTAGTTTCGGCCACGGGTATACGGATGGATGATGGGAAAGTCGAGGCTATCACGTCTTGGCCTACTCCGGCCTTGTTACATGATGTTCGAAGTTTTCACGGTCTGGCTTCGTTTTATAGGAGGTTTATACGCAATTTCAGTTCCATCGTTGCACCTATGACAGACTTACTTAAGAGTTCGAAATTCGTATGGACCACCGAAGCACAGAAGGCATTTGCGGAGTTAAAAGTGCTGGTCACACAGGCTCCCGTGCTCGCCCTCCCTAACTTTGATGAGGTCTTTCAAGTTGAATGCGATGCATCCGGAATTGGAGTCGGCGGGGTTCTTAGTCAAAATGGGCGACCCGTCGCTTATTTTAGCGAAAAACTCAATGAGGTGCGACGACGATACAGTACTTACGACAAAGAATTTTATGCCATTATTCGTTGTCTCGAGTTTTGGAGACACTATTTGTTTCCCAATGATTTTGTCCTCTTTTCGGATCACCAAGCTTTAAAATATATCCAAGGACAAGCCAAGTTAAACCCGCGGCATGCTAAATGGGTTGAAACATTACAAGAATATTCATTTACCATTCGTCACAAAGCCGGACATTCGAACCAAGTGGCCGATGCCCTCAGCCGCCGGCCAAACCTTCTTACCACCTTTCGAGTTTTGGTACCGGGTTTTATTTCGTGGCAACAATTATATGTTGATGATCCTGACTTCCGCATCCCATGGGAACGCACTGTTTATTCCACCTACGGCCTGTTTCACCGCCGTGAAGGGTTATTATTCCGAGGCGCCCATATATGTGTTCCGCTCTCATCCTTTCGGGAAGCAATTATTTTGGAATGTCACAAAGGTGGGTTAGCCGGACACTTCGGCCGCGACAAAACCATCGCCCAGGTTCGTGACCGTTTTTATTGGCCTCGATTGGAAGCCGACGTGACCAAACTCTTGAAGCGCTGCCATACCTGCCACATTGCTAAGACCACACATTCTAACCAGGGGCTATACACACCGTTGCCGATTCCGCAGGCACCTTGGGAGGACGTTAGCTTGAATTTTGTTTTGGGTTTGCCACGAACGCAACGACATAAAGACTCAATCATGGTGGTGGTGGATCGTTTTTCTAAAATGGCACACTTTGTTCCGTGTGCCAAAACATTTGATGCCTCCCAAGTGGCCCGACTATATTTTGCGGAGATTGTTCGTTTGCATGGCATTCCGAAGACTATTACATCTGACCGCGATGTGAAGTTTGTGGGACACTTTTGGCGCACGTTGTGGAAGCGTTTGCGGTCCAAGTTGCAGTTTTCCAGTTCTCATCACCCGCAAACTGACGGTCAAACGGAGGTAACTAATCGTAGTTTGGGTAATTTGCTTCGGTCTTTGGTTGGTGATAAACCGAAGCAATGGGATTTAGTGTTACCACAAGCCGAATTTGCATATAATCGTTCGTGTCATAAGTCGACAGGGAAGAGTCCGTTTTTTGTTGTTTATGGTCGTAATCCTTTTACTCCTCTTGATTTGGCTTCGCCTGTGGATATATCGACCCTTAGTACGGACGGGGATGTTCGCGCGGGTCAGATTCAAGAGTTACATCAACAGGTCCGAGCTCAAATTGCTAAGCATAATTTGCAGTACCAGGACCCCGCGAATAAGCATCGTCGGCCGGTTGTTTTTAACGAGGGTGATTTGGTGTGGATACATCTTCGTCGTGAGCGTTTCCCTAATGGTCGTTTTGGCAAGTTACATCCGCGTGCTGATGGTCCGTTCCGTGTATTGAAGCGCATTAATGATAATGCGTACAAGATTGATTTGCCAGGTCACTACAATGTTTCTGCCACCTTTAATGTTGCTGACCTTTCTCCGTATGAAGGGGATTTGAGTGATGATGACTCGGGGACGAGTCCTTTTCAAGCTGGGGAGGATGATGGCGAGGGGAACGAGTTGGGCTTCACGGTGTTGGGCTCTTCTCCAAACGAAAGTGGCTAGAGGTGGTGTGTGGGTTTCACCCGGACCGGCCCAGTAAATCCTCCTATTGGCGCCGGCCCATGAGGGTTTATGTTTTGTGTTTGTTTCTTGTTTTCCAAGTATTTTGTTTAGTATTTAAACTCTTGTTGGTTGTTTCAAAACTGGGTTTTTTTGATTGAATAATAATTATCGTTTGGAGGTTATTCCATCGAGCTAGGGCCGGCTTTGGTTCCTAGGGTTGTGTTCTTGACATAGTTCAAGGTGTTACTTACCATCACGCTATCAAACATACCCCGAAAACCCCATTTATTTTTTCATTAAACACATACAATTGTTGAATATCGCTTACGGGGGTTGGTTCTCTTAAATATTTTCTCATATACAACTTTCGTATACCTTTAGAAACTTTTGCATGTAAACGCTCATCGTACGATCAGACATCCTTAAATGCTCGTCTAACGAATCTACCAACGAACCGTATGTGATGAGAGCTTAAATAGTCGCAAATCCATAAAAACAACATATGTACCTTGTCATGTTACTGCTGGTGTTGTCAAAATATGTCACACCCCGGTCAACGGAATCGGGTGTGAGCGAGAATGGAATCATAGTCGAGGATACATAGAACACTTCTAATAATTTAAAAACTTCATAAAACATTAATTCGTTTCATTGCAGCGGAAAGAGTAGTGGAAACATTAATGTCTTACATATTTTGAAAACATAAGTCTTAAACGATTATTAAAAGCATGAAATGGTTAAGCTGGATAGTCGGGACTATGACTCCAAGGACAGGTCCGATAGCATTTGTAAGCTCCATTTGCATGTCTTCAGAAAGTCTTGTCAATTACCTAAGAAATCATGAATATAAAACGGGTCAACATAAAGTTGGTGAGGTTCACAGGTTTAGGACTCGATAGTTAAACAGTTGTAAAGCAGTTGTAAAACAGTTTCGGCATACTTAAATATTATCAGGGTTTATTGTTGTTGTTGTATGATCTCACCTGAACTTTGATTTCAAATACTAACGGTTTACCCACCCGGCATCTCTTGCCCAGAGATGTTAAACAGTGCAGAATAACTGACGTGTACCCCCAGACAATCCGGAGTCAGAACTGGAGCTACCAGTTAGGGTAGGGTTGTCAACCCAAATAGATCTATTCACTAGCTATCGTTTCGTACAGAACTAATTGAAATCAATTAATGATGGGATTTTCAGTTGTACAAACGTTTATAACGATAATGTACCAAGTTGGGCAATCAGTAAGAGAACAAGTAGTCATACGGCTAACAAGTAAACCATAATATTAAGTAAAAAGCATTTAATCAGTTTTCATGATTTCTCCCCCAAGTATAAAACAGTTAAAAGGAAAAGGGGCCGTGAAACTCACAGTTTTAGCAGATAAGCGGTGAATAAGCAGTGAAGGACGGTAGCACGTAACGTCCTAAATTATTAAATAACATATGCATAAGGGCTATGTTCATTTGAGTAACATAAGTCACCCAAGTGATACCGGTCAAGTCTTGACGATTTAAGTCCGTTTGTATTATTGAAAATTCGTTAACTTGTATTTATTTATTAAATACATTTATGGTTATTTATATTTATGTCAAATATAAACAAGTAATCATTTTCAATAATTAAATCAAGTCCTGAACATCGAGTAAAAGAAGAAATAATAATATCTATTATTATTTTCACAAGTTCGAATAATTATTTTAATTAAATAATTACTTGTTCGATTTGTTAATCTTGCAAGTTATAATTATCTCAATAATTATGATTAACAATTCTTTAGTGAATAAAACAAAGTTTAAGTTTCCTTGTAAATAATTATTTGTCAAAATAATTATTAACGTTTGTTTTATTTATAAAACATAAATCTTTAAGGCAAAACATTTAAAGTTTTAAACGTTTAATCATTTTCAAAGGTAAGATAATATTTCGAGTTCATGAAATATTAGATAGAAAATGTTGATAAGAATATTTATGACGACGCTTGGATTTATAATATTTGGTTTATAAAACTTGACTTTTATTTTTAAATCTCCAACGAACGTTGGTCCGTTTTTGGTTACTTTGTTTATATCAAAGTAACATTAAAAGTCCTTGTAAATATTTTAAACCAATGATTTGTCTTGGTTTATTTTTATAAAATCTTTTATGAAAACATTTATTTCCAAATGTCATCTTTTTATAAAAAGTCCATATCTAGCAAGTTTTAAGAAAGGTTAAAACTTGTAATAAATCCAAGTATTTATGTCAAATTAATCATTTGACATAAATATTATTCTTATCAAATCTAGCATTTATTTTTATTCTTTTTGTCCAATCATTTAATCATTAGTAACACATTAAATATGTTACTTGACTTATTTTTAAAGAGTATATTCTTTTTGTTTTAGTCATAGGTTACATATGTAACTTTTATTTAAATAAGTCCATGATTCTTAGCTTATATATTTGTTTATTATCATTTCATGTAACACGTTAACATAATATAACATGGATTAATAAATAATCAACCAACCTATATATGTTGGGACCAAATATATATTTAAATGCAATCACTAACACATTTTGTGTTAGGACAAGAAAATAAATACAATCACTAACACATTTTGTGTTAGGACAAGAAAATAAATACAATCACTAACACATTTGTGTTAGGACAAGAAATATAAACATGTAAAGATTGTTAGTTAACATTTTTATATGAAGAGGCTTGGAGGTTTATTCAAACAACTAACTTATGAAACCAATGTTTCATAACCAAGATCTTGGTGCACACTTGTTACTTTCCAAGGATTTCACAAATGTGTTTCACCACACTTCATGGCTAACTTTAAGCCTCAAAGGCACCATGAATAAGTGTTTGATCTTTGAAAGAAAGGGGGTTAAAGAAGAGAGTTTCGTTAGTTGTTTAACAAACACAAGCATTCTTTGGTTTATTTTGGTTGATTGTTGTCAAGACTTGAAGGGTTCAAAGGGTGAAAGGAGATGAAAATGTGAGTTAGAAATACTCACAAAAGAGAGAAAGAAATTCGGTGGAGGTGGTGGCGGATTCCGGCGAGGCTGGGGCGGCGGGGCGGCGGTGCTCGGCGGTGGCAGGTGGCTCGGCGGTGGTGGCAGCCGAGAGTGGTGGTGGTGGCCGGTTCTTGTGGAGGGGACAAGAGGGAGAGATGGTTGGGTTTTGATGGTTGGGTGCAAGGGGAACAAGGCTCCTAAGCCTCCTTTTTATAGCCCCTAATCACTTGTTAATCCATTGGACAATTATGTGTTGTCATCTCCACATTAATCCCCATCCTTTGATTAGTTTTTATAAGTTTTATAAAAAGTCTAGGAGCTTTTATAAAATAAAGGGGTGTTAGGAGTTTATAAAAATCATAACTTTTTAAAATATAATCCCAATATATTTTATCCAAGTGAATGGTGATTTTTATTTTTGTAAACATTGATGGTCCAAGTTTTATAAAAACATAAGCGGTTAAAGATTTTGTTAAGTTTTATAAATGTTATAAACATTGGGCTTAAAACAATTTTATTTACTCTTGTTTTTATTTGGGCCGAAGCCCAAATCGGAAAATGGGAAAGGGAATGGGCCGTAGCCCATTCGATTTAGAAAAGGCGACTGGGCCGAAGCCCAGTCGGGTCCGTAAGTGGGGTCGGGCCGAAGCCCAGTTGGTTTGGGCCGCGAACGGGTCGGGCCGGTTCTCGGCTTGGGCCGGTTCAGGCCCAAGGCCTTTTGGGCCGCGGGTCGGGTTTCCGGGTTCGGGGTTTTACTCGGTTAGTTGATACGAGCATTCGGTTAAATTTTCGGGTTATTCCGGACGTTTTTGGGCTTATTGGGCTTACCGGGCCCAATAGGATAAACGGTTTTGAATTTTGGCTAAGTCTTGACAACATAACACTTCGTGTAAGTTCGTAACGTGTTTTAAGTTCATGAAATGAGTTAATAGCTCGGATCGGTTTGATAAAATATAAAATGTCAAATTTTATATTTATTTCCTTTTTATTGAAATTCCACCGTTAATATACGAAAGTCGCATTATTCTACGTACGTATATATGTATATATATTCTAATTTAACGTGGAATTTAAGTCGGCTAATCATTTAACTATCACAGTTAATCACGTATTAAAGCAGTAAATCACATAATTATTACGTAATTTAAAAGTCAACGAAAGTCAATGGTAAGAGGTTTGACCTGATTTGGACGGGTTGTCACATTCTCCCCCAGTTAGAAGAATTTCGTCCCGAAATTCAGTTTTGGTTACTGGTGGATGCGACGTTCTCAAACAGGCGTGGATACTTTCGGCGCATTTGATCCTCGCGTTCCCACGTGTACTCTGGTCCTCGTCTAGAGTTCCATCGTACCTTGACTATGGGAATGCGGCTATGCTTCAGCTTTTTGATTTCCCGGTCAAGTATCTCCACGGGTTCCTCAATGAAGTGTAAGGTTTCGTCCACTTGAATCTCGTCAAGAGGAACGATGAGCGTTTCATCAGATAAGCATTTCTTGAGATTACAAACATGAAAGACATTGTGAACGCTGCTTAGCTCGACGGGCAAGTTCAAACGGTAAGCTACAGGTCCGATGGTTTCGGTGACTTCGAAGGGACCAATGTAACGAGGGTTGAGCTTTCCTCGTTTGCCGAACCGGATGACACCTTTCCAAGGTGACACCTTTAGCATGACGCGATCACCCTTTTTGAACGACAAGGGTTTGCGCCGGTTGTCGGCGTAGCTCTTTTGCCTATCCCTGGCAGCCTTCAGACGATCTCGGATTCGGAAAATCAACTCGGTCGTTTCAAAGATTAGCTCGGGTCCAGTCAACTGACTGTCGCCAATCTCATTCCAGCAGAGCGGAGATCTGCACTTTCTCCCGTAAAGTGCTTCGAAAGGGGCGGCTTGGATGCTGGTGTGATAACTGTTGTTATATGAGAATTCGGCAAGAGGGAGGTGCTCGTCCCACTTGGGTCCGAAATCTATCACACATGCTCTCAGCATATCCTCAAGTGTTTGGATCGTTCTCTCACTTTGGCCATCTGTCTGCGGATGGTAGGCAGTACTCATATCGAGTCGAGTACCCAAAGCTTTCTGTAGAGATTTCCAGAAGTGTGCGGTGAATCGACTGTCTCGGTCGGATATGATGGATTTGGGCACACCGTGGCGCGAGACGACTTCCTTTATGTAAAGCTTGGCTCGCTTATCCATCTTATCCTTCTCATTGACCGGTAAAAAGTGTGCTGACTTCGTCAATCGATCGACTATCACCCAGATAGCATCATAACCAGATCTAGATTTAGGCAACTTTGTGATGAAGTCCATGGAAATTTCTTCCCATTTCCATTCGGGGATTACTGGTTGGGTCAATAATCCAGAGGGCTTCTGGTATTCGGCTTTGACCTTCGAACATGTTAAGCACTTGCCGACATAGGTGGCTATCTCGGCTTTCATGTTAGGCCACCAGAACTGTTTCTTCAGACCGTGGTACATCTTGTCTGATCCGGGATGAATGGAATATCTTGATTTATGGGCTTCATCGAAAATCAATTGTCTTAACCCTCCATAGACAGGTACCCATAACCTATCCATGAAGACCCTGGTTCCATCAGGTTTCTCTTCTAGTTGTTTCTCCATTCCACGTAAACCTTCTTCAGTTAGGTTTTCTGGTTTGAGGGCTTCAATTTGTGCGTCGCGCACTTGGGAATTAAGGTTTGAGTGGATGGTCATGCCTAATGCTCGGACGCGGCGAGGTTTGGCATGCTCTTTCCTGCTTAAGGCATCGGCTACGACGTTAGCCTTGCCTGGATGATAACGAATCTCGCATTCGTAGTCATTTAGCAGTTCCACCCATCGGCGTTGTCTCATATTCAATTCCTTCTGATTGAAAATATGTTGGAGGCTCTTGTGATCAGTGAATATGGTACATTGGGTACCATAAAGATAGTGCCTCCAGATCTTGAGAGCAAAGACAACGGCTCCGAGTTCCAGGTCATGAGTGGTATAGTTCTTCTCGTGAATCTTCAGTTGCCGTGATGCGTAAGCAATGACCTTCTCTCGTTGCATTAATACACAACCTAAACCTTGATGCGAGGCATCGCAGTAAACAACGAAGTCTTCGATTCCATCGGGTAGTGATAGAATCGGGGCATCACAAAGCTTCTGCTTCAGTAACTGAAATGCTGCTTCAGTCTTGCCATCCCATATGAATTTCTTATCTTTCTGGGTCAGGGCGGTGAGTGGCTAGGCTATCTTCGAGAAGTCCTCGATAAATCGGCGGTAATAGCCAGCAAGACCCAAAAATTGTCGAATCTCGGTTGGAGTCGTTGGCGTGCTCCAATCCTTGATTGCCTCAATTTTTGTGGGATCCATGTGGATTCCTCGATCATTGATCACATGGCCCAGAAAGTGAACTTCGCGAATCCAAAAGTCACATTTGGAAAATTTCGCGTAGAGTTCTTCCTTCTTCAACAACTCCAGAATAAGTCTCAGATGTTGTTCGTGTTCTTCCTTACTACGGGAGTAGATAAGGATGTCATCAATGAACACGATAACGAACTTATCCAGGTAGGGTTTGCATACGCGGTTCATCAGATCCATGAACACTGCAGGTGCGTTTGTCAAACCAAATGGCATTACGAGGAACTCATAATGGCCATAGCGTGTTCTGAACGCTGTCTTCGAAACGTCTTCATCTCTAACTCTGAGTTGATGGTATCCTGATCTTAGATCGATCTTGGAGTAGAAGCTCGATCCTTGAAGTTGGTCAAACAGGTCGTCGATCCTAGGAAGCGGGTAACGGTTCTTCACAGTCAGTTTGTTCAGCTCCCGGTAGTCGATGCACATCCGAAAAGTTCCATCTTTCTTCTTGACAAATAGCACGGGTGCTCCCCACGGAGAGTGGCTTGGTCTGATGAAGCCTTTATCTAGCAATTCTTGTAATTGGCTAGATAACTCCTGCATCTCAGAAGGTGCCAGACGGTACGGGGATCTGGCTACGGGGGCGGCACCTGGGGCTAAGTCAATGCGAAACTCTACTTGTCGCGTCGGCGGTAAACCTGGCAAGTCTTCGGGAAAGACTTCCGGGTATTCGCGGACAAAGGGAACATCTGCTATGTTCTTCTCCTTTGGTTTCTTCTCAGTTACGTGTGCTAGGATGGCCTGACATCCTTTACGAAGGAACTTTCGTGCCTTCATACTAGATATGAGGTTTAGTTGGGTTCCACTCTTCTCGCCTTGTACGTTTAGAGTGTTGCCATCTTCGAGTGGCATCCTAACTATTTTCTCATGGCACACGATTTCTGCACGGTTCTTTGATAACCAGTCCATGCCTATGATAACATCAAAACTTCCTAGTTCTACAGGCATCAGATCAATGCTGAAGGGATGATCGGAGAGTTCTAGTGAGCAGTTTGGATTGATAATGCTAGTTTCTACTAATTCACCGTTTGCTAATTCTACTGTGAACTTAGCGTCTAAGGCAACAGGGGTAATTTCAAGTAATTGACCAAATTCGGTAGACACAAAGCTCCTATCAGCACCAGTATCGAATAAAACGGAAGCATAATGATTGTTTAGTAGGAACGTACCCGTCACCGTGTTAGGGTCACGGCGAGCATCTCCGACATTGATTACAAAGGCTCTTCCTCTAGCCTGATTCGGGTCCTGGTTTCCTGCCTTCGGGCAATCCTTCTTGTAGTGCCCGGTGGTTCCGCAACCGTAACAGGTGCGCTTCGGACAGTCTCGTGCTACGTGCCCTTTCGTCTTGCAGATGTTGCAGTAGACGTTGCCACAATCGAGTGTGTGGTGGAGATTGCACTTGTTGCACAGGGGTGCTCCACCGTTGTATCCAGTCTTTCGGACAACGTGGGTAGGGGTGGTAGCAGCAAAGACCTTCACAGTTTCAGCTTCCTTGGCAGGGGCCTTATCATCGCGATTCCTCCAGAATCCGCGTTTCCGCTTGTTATCAGGCTTCTTGTTGGTGGAAGGAGTGGTACTGGTTTCAGGGGCCTTGTTCTCAGACTTCTTCTTGTCAAGATTCACACCTTGACGGTTGGCTTGGTAAACCAGATTGTGTGCCAGGCGCACAGCATCCTGAAAAGTCTGAGGATTTGAGGAAAGGACATTCCCCTGGATATGAGGTGCAAGTCCCCAGATGTACCGTTCAATCTTCTTGTAGAGAGGAGTGATCATGGTTGGACAGAGATGAGCGAGCTCACGGAACCTCTTGGTATAGCCGGCAACGTCGGCTCCATTCATGGTGAGGTTCCAGAATTCAGCTTCGAGTTTCTGAAGCTCTTCTCTAGGACAGTACTCATCGCGAAGCAGTTGTTTGAGCTCGTCCCAAGTCATGGCGTAAGCCAAATCAGTTCCCATAGCATCGGCATGGGAGTTCCACCAAGTCAGAGCGCTATCAGTCAAAGCGCAGGTGGAATACTTGACCATGTACTGCTCGGGGCAGTTGCTTATGCGGAAGACGGACTCCATTTTCTCAAACCAGCGAACTAAACCAACAGCGCCTTCAGAACCCTTGAAATTCGAGGGTTTGCAGTTCATAAAGTCCTTGTATGAACATTCACGGGGGCCTGCAATTGTTAGATTGAAACGTTGAATACAATTTAGGAAAATTGTAATCGGGTGTTTTTCTAACATTGGTTAATTCGTACTTACCGCGCGCCCCATTGTCGTTTTGACGTTGGGCTTCCGCAGCGGCAACAGTTTCTGCTACGCGATTAGCAATCATCTCCTCGATTTCCTCGGGAGTCATAGGGGGAGGAGGTGGAGGAGGCGAAGAGTTCCTGGTGGTTCGGCGTCTCGGTGGCATGATTTTGCTTTAAGTTACAATTGTCAACATAAAGAAAAATTTAGATAATATGTAAATGGGGTTATTGCATGCTCGAGAATAACTGCCACGACATACATCAATTGCCAAAACATTTTCACGCAACACAACCAAGAACGCAAGATAGGAAATGGTGAAGTGATACAACATGTCATAATGATATAACTACACAATCACAACATAACTATAGCATGAACATAACATAATCATAAACATCAATCATAACATACCAAAAGATTTTTCCCATAGCATAATCATCGGAATCATACATCAAGTTTGTTACCATATTACAGACAAAACATATCCAAAATAACAAGTTTGCATCGTGGGCTCGCAGTCCCAATCCTGACTAATGCTAACATGTTTCATCTATAAAACGGCTATCAAAAGATACTAGGTCTCATCTACCTAGAATGCTGGTGGGGGTGGTGGAGGTCCTGGGGGCATGAAGAAGACCGGTGGTCTCTGGGTCAAGGCCTGGAGAGTGGCGAGAAGTCGTCCGGAGACGAACTCCAAAGCAGAGACTCTCCCCTGCAACCTCTCGTGCGAGAGAAGCAGGTCAGTCGTGGCCATGCTGACCCCAGTCATGTGGGCATGGAGGGACTCCATGGCGCCGTCAGTGGCGCCCATGCGCCCGGTCAGCTCGGCCATCTGGTTCCTGAGGTGAAACACCTTAGTGGCTGCAGGTAGCTGACCGATATCGGCGTTCAGCTCCCCCAGATCGGCCTCAAGGCGTCTCAAACGAGCCACCAGTAATGGGACGGTGTCAGGGATGGGCTCGTGAGTAAAAGGCGAGATACCCAGAGGCACTCGGTGGAAGGGGTCAGGAAGTGAGGACTCTCCCCGATCATAACAGCTCGGGAACTCCTCGATGATCCGCCAGTGCTGGATCTGGTCGGGTATCCAGGCGAGGTGGGGTAAATCGAACACCTGGCGCCGCTTGGGCGCGGGCTCACCAGAGGTACGTCGGACCTCCCTAGTCCGGGATGGGCCAGCTGCCCGTCCCGGGGTAAATCCCCGTCTGCCGCCACCAGGCGTGGCGACAAAGGTCTTCACAGACCGATCTCGGCCTGCGAAGGGGTCGGCGGAGCTAGAGGCATCCGCAATGGCTGCACCGCCAACAGTGGCGGTGGGAGCAGGGTGGTCGGGGGTGTCGTCGGAGGTCCTACGCCTGATAGGACTCAAGAAACCTGCTGGTATAGGGGTCGGGCGTATGACTCCCACAGTGGCGCCCTCTGTCTCGGGGCTGGAAGGGATGTAGTCCTCTGGTGATGGCGTGTACTCAACACTGGGCTCCTCCTCGGAATCGGCAACGCAAATGACCTCTTTCGAAGCCATCACTGCGAAAATATTCCAAAAGGAACTGTGTCAGTAACATCATGGTAGAGTGGTAATACATAAGTAAACATAAGTAAACATATGAGGTCTTGACATGCAAATGGTCGCTTCGGAGTGGGTTATAGTCCAGGCTTGGTTTCCGTTTTGTTTTATTTATTTGTTTATCCTGGTTCGCTATAACCACGGCTCTGATACCAATCTGTCACACCCCGGTCAACGGAATCGGGTGTGAGCGGAGAATGGAATCATAGTCGAGGATACATAGAACACTTCTAATAATTTAAAAACTTCATAAAACATTAATTCGTTTCATTGCAGCGGAAAGAGTAGTGGAAACATTAATGTCTTACATATTTTGAAAACATAAGTCTTAAACGATTATTAAAAGCATGAAATGGTTAAGCTGGATAGTCGGGACTATGACTCCAAGGACAGGTCCGATAGCATTTGTAAGCTCCATTTGCATGTCTTCAGAAAGTCTTGTCAATTACCTAAGAAATCATGAATATAAAACGGGTCAACATAAAGTTGGTGAGGTTCACAGGTTTAGGACTCGATAGTTAAACAGTTGTAAAGCAGTTGTAAAACAGTTTCGGCATACTTAAATATTATCAGGGTTTATTGTTGTTGTTGTATGATCTCACCTGAACTTTGATTTCAAATACTAACGGTTTACCCACCCGGCATCTCTTGCCCAGAGATGTTAAACAGTGCAGAATAACTGACGTGTACCCCCAGACAATCCGGAGTCAGAACTGGAGCTACCAGTTAGGGTAGGGTTGTCAACCCAAATAGATCTATTCACTAGCTATCGTTTCGTACAGAACTAATTGAAATCAATTAATGATGGGATTTTCAGTTGTACAAACGTTTATAACGATAATGTACCAAGTTGGGCAATCAGTAAGAGAACAAGTAGTCATACGGCTAACAAGTAAACCATAATATTAAGTAAAAAGCATTTAATCAGTTTTCATGATTTCTCCCCCAAGTATAAAACAGTTAAAAGGAAAAGGGGCCGTGAAACTCACAGTTTTAGCAGATAAGCGGTGAATAAGCAGTGAAGGACGGTAGCACGTAACGTCCTAAATTATTAAATAACATATGCATAAGGGCTATGTTCATTTGAGTAACATAAGTCACCCAAGTGATACCGGTCAAGTCTTGACGATTTAAGTCCGTTTGTATTATTGAAAATTCGTTAACTTGTATTTATTTATTAAATACATTTATGGTTATTTATATTTATGTCAAATATAAACAAGTAATCATTTTCAATAATTAAATCAAGTCCTGAACATCGAGTAAAAGAAGAAATAATAATATCTATTATTATTTTCACAAGTTCGAATAATTATTTTAATTAAATAATTACTTGTTCGATTTGTTAATCTTGCAAGTTATAATTATCTCAATAATTATGATTAACAATTCTTTAGTGAATAAAACAAAGTTTAAGTTTCCTTGTAAATAATTATTTGTCAAAATAATTATTAACGTTTGTTTTATTTATAAAACATAAATCTTTAAGGCAAAACATTTAAAGTTTTAAACGTTTAATCATTTTCAAAGGTAAGATAATATTTCGAGTTCATGAAATATTAGATAGAAAATGTTGATAAGAATATTTATGACGACGCTTGGATTTATAATATTTGGTTTATAAAACTTGACTTTTATTTTTAAATCTCCAACGAACGTTGGTCCGTTTTTGGTTACTTTGTTTATATCAAAGTAACATTAAAAGTCCTTGTAAATATTTTAAACCAATGATTTGTCTTGGTTTATTTTTATAAAATCTTTTATGAAAACATTTATTTCCAAATGTCATCTTTTTATAAAAAGTCCATATCTAGCAAGTTTTAAGAAAGGTTAAAACTTGTAATAAATCCAAGTATTTATGTCAAATTAATCATTTGACATAAATATTATTCTTATCAAATCTAGCATTTATTTTTATTCTTTTTGTCCAATCATTTAATCATTAGTAACACATTAAATATGTTACTTGACTTATTTTTAAAGAGTATATTCTTTTTGTTTTAGTCATAGGTTACATATGTAACTTTTATTTAAATAAGTCCATGATTCTTAGCTTATATATTTGTTTATTATCATTTCATGTAACACGTTAACATAATATAACATGGATTAATAAATAATCAACCAACCTATATATGTTGGGACCAAATATATATTTAAATGCAATCACTAACACATTTTGTGTTAGGACAAGAAAATAAATACAATCACTAACACATTTTGTGTTAGGACAAGAAAATAAATACAATCACTAACACATTTGTGTTAGGACAAGAAATATAAACATGTAAAGATTGTTAGTTAACATTTTTATATGAAGAGGCTTGGAGGTTTATTCAAACAACTAACTTATGTAACCAATGTTTCATAACCAAGATCTTGGTGCACACTTGTTACTTTCCAAGGATTTCACAAATGTGTTTCACCACACTTCATGGCTAACTTTAAGCCTCAAAGGCACCATGAATAAGTATTTGATCTTTGAAAGAAAGGGGGTTAAAGAAGAGAGTTTCGTTAGTTGTTTAACAAACACAAGCATTCTTTGGTTTATTTTGGTTGATTGTTGTCAAGACTTGAAGGGTTCAAAGGGTGAAAGGAGATGAAAATGTGAGTTAGAAATACTCACAAAAGAGAGAAAGAAATTCGGTGGAGGTGGTGGCGGATTCCGGCGAGGCTGGGGCGGCGGGGCGGCGGTGCTCGGCGGTGGCAGGTGGCTCGGCGGTGGTGGCAGCCGAGAGTGGTGGTGGTGGCCGGTTCTTGTGGAGGGGACAAGAGGGAGAGATGGTTGGGTTTTGATGGTTGGGTGCAAGGGGAACAAGGCTCCTAAGCCTCCTTTTTATAGCCCCTAATCACTTGTTAATCCATTGGACAATTATGTGTTGTCATCTCCACATTAATCCCCATCCTTTGATTAGTTTTTATAAGTTTTATAAAAAGTCTAGGAGCTTTTATAAAATAAAGGGGTGTTAGGAGTTTATAAAAATCATAACTTTTTAAAATATAATCCCAATATATTTTATCCAAGTGAATGGTGATTTTTATTTTTGTAAACATTGATGGTCCAAGTTTTATAAAAACATAAGCGGTTAAAGATTTTGTTAAGTTTTATAAATGTTATAAACATTGGGCTTAAAACAATTTTATTTACTCTTGTTTTTATTTGGGCCGAAGCCCAAATCGGAAAATGGGAAAGGGAATGGGCCGTAGCCCATTCGATTTAGAAAAGGCGACTGGGCCGAAGCCCAGTCGGGTCCGTAAGTGGGGTCGGGCCGAAGCCCAGTTGGTTTGGGCCGCGAACGGGTCGGGCCGGTTCTCGGCTTGGGCCGGTTCAGGCCCAAGGCCTTTTGGGCCGCGGGTCGGGTTTCCGGGTTCGGGGTTTTACTCGGTTAGTTGATACGAGCATTCGGTTAAATTTTCGGGTTATTCCGGACGTTTTTGGGCTTATTGGGCTTACCGGGCCCAATAGGATAAACGGTTTTGAATTTTGGCTAAGTCTTGACAACATAACACTTCGTGTAAGTTCGTAACGTGTTTTAAGTTCATGAAATGAGTTAATAGCTCGGATCGGTTTGATAAAATATAAAATGTCAAATTTTATATTTATTTCCTTTTTATTGAAATTCCACCGTTAATATACGAAAGTCGCATTATTCTACGTACGTATATATGTATATATATTCTAATTTAACGTGGAATTTAAGTCGGCTAATCATTTAACTATCACAGTTAATCACGTATTAAAGCAGTAAATCACATAATTATTACGTAATTTAAAAGTCAACGAAAGTCAATGGTAAGAGGTTTGACCTGATTTGGACGGGTTGTCACAAAATAGTAGCAAGAGCTTAATCATATTATCTATGAATATGTTTTATTACCCTTATTACCCTTTGTTGCCACATTACACGATCTGTAATTTTAAGACTGAAAAAATAATTACCAAAACCTCTTTGTATGTGGGAAAGAACTAAAGCAAAAAATAAAAACCTAAATCTATTACCAATCAAAATGCTTAACATAATACATATTAATGATATGCTAAACTAACTAAATTCAAATAAGAAACATAGCCAAGATTAAAAAAAGAAAAAATATATTTATAGATATGTTAGATGGGTTTAGGATCAGCTAAAAAAACCATTTCACCTAAGAAGGCTAAGAAGCAACCACGTGCTGACATGTGTACATAACACACTAA
>JBCNJP010003731.1:0-37000 GCA_039602395.1 Deinandra increscens subsp. villosa | reverse complement strand
AGCAACTAATGTTTTATTTGGTGTCAAGCAGGTATTTCAGGAAGACCTTTCGGTGATTGAAAAATTGCCGATTGTGAAATATCTGTTCTAATTATATTGACTTTCCATTTGGTTTTTCAAAAAGTTACAACTACATGTATTCGTGTTGGTTGATCAATTTTTCTTTTGTTTTTCTCTACGTCTCATTCTGAGGGGGAGTTTGTTTTTGCAAAAATACAAAAATAGTGTGTTGTTTTTCAAATCGTAAAAATGAAAATCTATAAATAGAGTTGCCATTTTTAGGGGGAGAAATTTGAAAAGGACAAAAACATTGAAAAATGCAAAAAGCCAAAAACATTGAAAAATGAAAAATTGTATCCGACATGTTTGGGAAATGATGGTACATTGGCTGACATTGTCTGACTCATGGATAAAGTAAGTGAAAAAGCCATAAGACCATTTGATCGATGTGTAAGGTAGGCTCGGCAAATCAGAAAGTATACAAATGTGATATACACTAAATCTGATGCGTGACCTAGTGGACAACATCTTGATGCATATCTCATGATATATCAAGAAAAAGATAAGTGAAAAATAAAATGAGAAGTCACTGTGTATACATGTGTTCATTTTGCAAAGATTTAAACTTGTTTGATTTTCTTTATTTTGTCAAACGATCGGACTTTCTATGCGTATCGAAAGATCGACCTGATCGTTGTTCGTTTGACGTTCTGCTTTATTTTCTTTGGTATTTCGTATAACTCATCAGACTTTCTCTGCGTGTACGGGAGTACCGGCCTGATTGTTGTTGAGTTATACAATTTCAACTTGTTTTATTTTCTTATTTTGTTAAATCCGAGGCCTTATCTGCGCATCGAAAGATCGACCTTAAGGTAGACGATTTAAAGTTCTTATTTCTTTTTGCATGGAACACAGTTGACTTTATCAAGGTTACAATCATTATGTGATTAAAATCATAAATGAAATCACAAAATGTGATTAGCAAAAGCATATCTGAGTATGTCTGATAGTGTGGGGTACACTAGTCAATGCAAAACTAATCAATGTCTTAACATATCCAGATGTTATGAGTATGATTGTGCCAGAGTTTAATGTTGGACAAATTATATCTGCAATCAGCATGGTTTTGTGTGCTTCAATAATCGAAATTGAAGTGTAGTTCAGCATTTATGTCTAATATGATCCCAAGTTGTGATCTTTCTCACAAAAGACAAAAAATAGTGTCTGATTCTATAATGCTTTTATTTTTCTTATCAGGAAATATCAAAAAGATTTTAAGTGTGTTTTGATATAAAGTTTCTAAAAGCCAAAAAGATTTTGTTTCTTGTTTGTTTTCGATTGATCAACACGAAATACAAAATCAACTTTCAAAATCAAAATATCTTGGAGTCTCTAAGAGATGTTTTGCGCCAAGATTATTTATGTTCTCAGGTTTCTATGTGGAAAGAGAAAATCATAACTTCAAGTCTTCTCTGAAGTTTGTTGATAAAGTGATTACACACGATGCAATATCAAGTATTCAAGATTGAACTCATCGTCAAGATCGAGGAAGAGTTTGATTGAAGATACAAGATACAAGTTTTTATGAAAGGAGATGATACTGCACATGCTGAGGGGGAGTTTGTTGATACATGGTCCTGATCGTCATGTGAAGTATCGAATACAAGACGAATGTGTGCTTATGAGCTGTGGTCCGAACTCCCAGCGAACCTGGAGTTCGGACAGGTCCGAACTTGTGTCCGAACCTGGGGTTCGACCATTCGAGATTTAGTTCTATAAATAGTGAGTCTTGTGCTGATACAAAGCTTATTTGTATTTACTCTTCGTCATAGTCAGATCATATCTCTGTGTACTTTGTGGTCTCTGTGGTTAATACATAGCTTATTTGTATTTACTCTTCGTGTGTTACTAGTTATACATTGATTTCATTACGACTAAGTAGAAGATCCACACGCTCAAGCAATTTCATATATGCTTAATGATGATAGACCTAGGGTTGATATGCAATAAAATTGTAAGCTTTACGTGAAATCTTTAATAAAAATCCGTTTTTTATGTTCGAACATGATAGATCTAGGTTAAAGGTGCTTGATTGATGATCGATCTATGATAAAGATGCACGATCTAGGTTATATGATGCATGATGGGTGATAAAGTTGTGAACCTGACATGTGGATGCATGAAACCCTCCCCCGGCTAGTCGCTCTAGCCCCACTTGATTGCGAGGGACTGGAGACGGGTATTATATCGTCCTAATTTTCTTATTGCTCGGCAAAGGCATGAGGGGAAGGCAGTTTTATACAGTCAGAGTAATGGGAACCATGTGCTATGGAGTTACGATAAACACGGACTAGCTTTCCAGGGGTTTCTTAATTAGTTAAGGATCAGAAATCCTGCATTTGGTTAGGTCTGGTAGAGACTAATTGGTTAACTTTCTGTTTCTATGAATGATTATTCAATTGTTTTTGCTTAACTCTGTGAACTCACCAATCCTATGTTGACACTCTAACATGTTTCTTCTCAGGTCCTTAGGAGCACGCTAAGCAGCACGTGTAGAACTCATGGTTCATTTCTTAATCTTGCATGTGTGTGTTAAATTATTTTGTCACTAAGCATCTCGGGCGCGAGACAGCTAAACTATTTATGTTTTGGATTACTCTTCCGCAAACATTAAAATCTTTGTTAAAACTTTTGGACTGTAAAACTTGGGTTTTCAAACATTTTAACTTGCATGTAGTTTGTTCGGTGTGCCTGATGACTTAGATTCTGGTAGGTCATGCCTCCAATACGGTGATACTGCGAATGTGGATATTGGGGGTGTGACAAGGATGTTCCAGATGAAAGTGCGGGCATTCATTGCTTTCTTGAAAGAGGCAAAACCTTTTGGCGTGGTGGCTATAGGTACTTATTTATGTATTTTTTTCCAGATGAGTTAGTGTCATCGACGCTTTCAAACACTCACATAATCTGTATGTGTGGCAGATCTGTATACCCTTAAATTTCAGAAGCAAGGATTATTAAATATATCATGTGTAATTATCAAACGAGCACGGACACTTTTACCCTTACTTCGCACGCAAATTGCCCTTTATACCATAACTTTCCCCTATATACCATATATAACCCACCCTTAACCACATAACCCAATAACTCAATACAGCCAACAGATTATTCACAAGTGGCATTACTTTGGCTTTATCAGCAAGGGTATTATGGGTATTTTACCCAAAAGAAACCACCCCCATTTTAAAACGGCTATCTCGTTTTTTCCGAAGTCGCTTTTTATATAAAAAATACCATTGGACTCATGACATTTTTATCTTTAATTTGGATGTGGTGCCGATTTTTTTTATCTTTTTTTTAACGTCCTTCAAGACCTATAAAGTAGCACCGGTGCTTTTTTTTATGTAGCACTGGTGCATTTTTTGTAGCATTGATGTTAATGACGGACATTCGAAGAACAAACTTCAAAATAAGTCGGGACCACATCCGATTCAAAAAAAATGCGACATGTCCAATGGTACTTTTTTAATAAAAACCCGACTTCCAATAAAAAAAGTTATAGCCGCTTTAAAAATGAGGTGGTAGTTTGTTTTGGGTAAAGTACCACTTATACCATTGTCTTAAAAAAACCTAGTGGATGCCACGTGGCACTCATCAAGAGCACCAGTGTTTTGATCTAATGGCTAGAATAGGGTTATCGGGTTATGTGGTTAAGAGTCAGTTACATTTTATTTAGTTCCAACTCATATATGTAAGGATCATGTAAAAACCATATCTTTTTGCGAAAACCTAAAAACTAATACTAAAACCTTCATAACTTTTTCATACGATCATATTTTTTTAAAAAAATTTGCACCAAAAACCTTAGAATTATGAGTTCTTTAATTAGCGAAAAAATTAAAAAAAAAACTTTAACGTCTCGTCGTTTTTTATTATTAGTGCACATGTGCACTAATAATAAAACTCATACATATAGTATGCTTTAATGTTTTTTTTAGAAAAATCGCATCAAATACATTATAATTTTGTTAGTTTTTCGTGGTTTTTTATTAGTGCACATGTGCACTAATAATAAAGCACTTTATACGTGTCGTATACATTAATATTTTAAAAGAGAAATTGCACCATAAATCTTATAATTGTGTTATCTTTAACTATGAAAATATATTTAAGGTTTTAAATTTTTTTAAGTTTTATGCTACACATGTGCACTATAACTAATAGTTATAGTGCATATGTAGAATTATCATTAGTTCTATCAATATTTTAGTTTTTTAAATGTTTTTAACCTAACAAATATGTTTTCGTATGACAATTCTCATTTGTGTAGTACTAATGAAAATGGTGCACATGTGCACTAATAATACACATGTGCACTAATTTTTTTTTTCAAAATATCAATTTTTTTTCCAGAATCAAAGACAATAGAATTTTAAGATTTTTGGTGCAAGTGTCATAGAAAAATATTAACGTATGTAAAAGTTATGAAGGTTTTAGTGTTAGTTTTTAGGTTTTCGCAAAAAAAAGAGTTTTCGCAGGATCCTTACCCTATATATATATATATATATATATATATATATATATATATATATATATATATATATTGAGGGAGGATCATTTAAGAACCAATTAGGTTTAAGAACTTTTGAGAACCATTCTGAACCACTATTTATATATAAGGAAATCCCGCTATGAATTTGATTGCTCCCCCTTTAAAAATTAGTGGCACAAAATGATTCTCAAAAGTTCACAAAATAGCCCTCAAATGAACATAGCCTTATATATATATATAGGGTTAGGTTCAAATGAGAACTTTTTCTTTTGAGAACTTTTGAGAACCATTCTGAGCCACTAATTTTCAGGGGGGAAGCATTCAGATTCATGGGGGGGATTTCCTTATATATAACTTGTGGCTAAGAATGGTTCACAAAAGTTCTCAAAACCAATTGGTTCTCAAATGATCCTCTCCCTATATATATATATATATATATATATATATATATATATATATATATATATATATATATATATATCTTAATCCTAATAAATCACTAATATTTGTGTCACATGTCTCATTCATAAAAGGTCCACATCACCGTCGCCACATGTCAAACTCACAACCAATTACCAATTTAGTAAATAATCAATTAAGATTAATTACCAATTTTATCTAAACTAAATTTTCATTTTAAAAAATTTGATAGAATTTATTTAGATTTGTTTAATTTACTCCATAATTTTAGTCTGTTCGTGGAAAGTAATCAATAACTTGTGAAACATAATATATTTCTTAAATTTATTTAATATATTATAAGAATTTTATATCAATCATAATTTTCAAATTTCTTGATCATTATATTTTTTTTTTGTATTTATCTAATATTATGAATCTATATTCAACCCGTATAGCATACGGGTTACTAATCTAGTATATATATAGGTGAAAGTTCAAATACAAAAGATCAAAATCGTGCGAAGTGTGTGAAGGCACTTGGGAATTGATCTGTGAAATGAATGGTGGAGATCAACTTATTTCTAATCTAGGTGTGTACATAAAAAATTAATTGTGAGAAGAATCTGGATGGGTAAAATGGGTATAGCTTAGCATTGTTTACATTTTTAAGTTTCCCCCATCTTTTTTAAACATCTATAACTTTTTTATAACATCATTTTTATAAAAAAAAAAATACACCATAAAAGCGAGCATTTAATTCTATTTAATTCGAGTATAGTATTGCTATACTTTTTAAAAACATAAAAAAAACTTCTTTTAGAACTCATTTATATAGCTTCGTAACCTTGCGCGATTTATGAAATAAAGCTTTCATACTACAACAAAACTGGGTTTTTGTTACAATATTTTTTGTGGCAAAATGGTGACTATTGCCCTTTTAACACCATTTTGCTACCCAGAACATGGTGGCAAAATGGTGACAATTGCCCTTTTAACACCACTTTGCCACAACAAAAATCATGGCAAATATTGTTGATTATTAAATATATCTTGCGTGATTACAAATATAGGTTGCGTGATTACAAATATAAGTTGCGTGATTATTTCTGTAATTATGAAATATCACTACTACAAGAGGTTGTTTTTTGTCACAACATATTTTGTGGCAAAATTGTGACAATTTTCCTTTTGACACCATTTTGCTACCAAAACACAATGGAAAAAATATTGGTGACACATATTTGCCACCAGCGGACAAATATTGACTACAAAAGAAGATTTTTATCACAACATATTTGATGGCAAAATGGTGACAATTACCCTTTTGAAATAATTTTTCTACCAAAAACCTCGTGGCAAAAACCTATTTGTTACCACAAAAATCATGGAAAATATTGTGTGATTATTAAATATATCTTGCGTGATTATTTATTATAGCTTGCGTTTATTATGAAATAAAGCTTGCGTGATTATTCAATATTAGCTTGCGTAATTATAAAATATCACTACTTCAACGGTATTTTTTTGTCACAACATATTTGGTGACAAAATGGTGACAATTCCCCTTTTAACACCATTTTGCTATAAAAAACACGGTGGCAAAAACACTGGTGACACTATTTGCCACCACAAATAACTTTTGTTACCAGCGACCAGAAAAATCATCGTGGCGAGGTTTTTTGTCACAACATATTTGGTGGCAAAAGTGTGACAATTGTACTTTTGACACCATTTTGCTACCAAAAAACGTAAGCCAGACAATTTTACCCTTACTTCGAACCTTCGCACGAAAAAAAACCTTTGTACAATAACTTTCCCTCATATATATATATATATATATATATATATATATATATATATATATATATATATATATGGAGAGGATCATTTGAGAACCAATTTGATTTGAGAACTAAAAAGAACTAATTTGAGCCACAAGTTTATTTACATGTATCCCCTCTCCCATGAATTGTAGGGGTCCCCCCTGAAATTTGTGGTTGATAGTTAGTTCTCAAAAGTTCTCAAAACAAAAATTTCTCATTTGAACCTAACCCTATATATATATATATATATATATATATATATATATATATATATATATATATATAGGGTAGGGATCATGTGAAAACAAGCCTTATTGCGAAAACATAAAAACAATAACATTTTATATAGGGAGGGACCTAAAATGTAATTTTACTAGTCTACTTTCTAAAAAACACGGAGGGGCAAACTTGGAAATTTGAAGAGTTGAGCCAACTGCTATTATTCTTCATCTGTACATACGAACAGTTAGAAAAAACCCTACACTTATGGAAAGCTGACGAGCGCGCATCTACGACGAGCTGGAAGCAAATTTTCCAGACGACGGACACCAGTGATAGGCAACGCACACCGGCGATATCACCGGAGAAGATATGGACCGAAGAATTCTAGATCGGAGGCGGCGTTCACATCCATGTGCATCGAATTTCAGGTAAACTCTCGTTATACTGGATCTACAAAAATTACAAAGAATTAACCTAATCACACTAAACAATGTTCAATACAAGCCTAACCTAGCATTTTTAATCAAGTACATAGCACAATAATGTCAAAATCATATGTTAGTTACATATGATGCACGTGTGCAACATTCTGGTCAAAGTGATTAAAACTATATTATTGACAAAAAATAATGGGACTGTTAAGATTACTGCACATGTGCAATAATCTTCAATTTCAACTTCAAATAAACTAGTTGATTTAATTTGAGATCCATTATTATAAAGGTATACACCTAGTAATTAACGGTGAATGTTATTGTTCCTAATTAGATTCAGTTTTGACAATTATCTTTGAAAATAATGGTGTTGTTAAGATGATTGAACATGTGCATTAATATGCATTTTTACTTAATAGATACAAAAAAAATGGTGTGATACTAAGAGGTTTTGCACATGTGCAATAATATGCATTTTTACATAATTGATACAAAATAATGTTGATGTTAAGATGATTGCACGTGTGCATTAATCATAAAAATGTGTTCAAATTACACTACACATGTGTATTTTAACTTGATTAACACAACCAATGCTACTGTTAAGATAATTGCACATGTGTAATAATCTTCAGTTCCATGTGTATTATTACTGCACATGTGCAATAATCTCCAGTTCCATGTGCAATATTGTATTTTGATTTTTTAACCGCAAGTGTGACATGTTTGCGCTAACACAGATCATGAACTTGTGAAGAAGGATGTAAACTCGGTCGAGTACAAGCCGGATTGAAAGTTGATGCTTCATTCTCGTAAGTATCGTGATACATACAGAGGCGGACCTACCCTATGGGTAGGGGTAGCCCCCGCGACCCCTGAACCGTTAATGCGAAGAAAGAAAATTTTTCGGGGTTTTACGTTTTTGGTATTTTGCGACCCCTGAAACGAATTTTTCGCGACCCCTGGAAGAAATTTTATGGTTTTTACCTAAAAATATGATCAAAAGCCCCTTGAAATATGATCAAAAGCCCGTTAATTACCTAAACAAAATTCCGAGGGCGCTGCCCCCGAACCCCCATTAGTCCCCGCTACCCCTGATTTTCTTTCCTAGATCCGCCCCTGGATACATATCCATATTTCAGTATTATCATTGTTGTAAATATAGGTGCACATGTGTAGTAATCTTAAAAAGTGATTAAAACTACATTAATGACAAAAAATAATGGAAATATTAGGATTACTACACATGTGCAATAATCTTCAATTACAAATAATGTGGTTGTCAATTTAGGTGCACATGTGCATTAATCTTAAAATGTGATTAAAAATACAGTAATGACACAAATAGTGTAAATGTTAAGATTATTAGGCATGTGCAACAATCTTTAAATATTATTGCACATGTGCAATAATCTTAAAATATTATTACACATGTGCAATGAACGTAAATTATAAATAATAGGGTTGTAAATATAGGTGCACATGCGCAGTAATCTTAAAATGTGATTAAAACTACATTACTGATAGAAATAATAAGTCTATTAAACATTATTGCACATGGGTAATAATATTAAATTGCGACAAATTCTTAACATGATATGAGCATCGATTTTTTTAATGCACATATGTAATACATATGGAGTTTTTTTAATAATTAAATTACACACGTGCATTACAGCTCAACCGACAACCTCGTCATATTACACATGAATAATCTGACTTTTTTTTGGCTTTGTGCTTGTTTCAGAATCAAGTGGAGTTAAAGAAAAACCAAGTTAGGATATCTTATAAGTATTTAGAGGACGAACTAAAGGGTTTGATTGCGGGTTCATTGACAACAACACAAAGCAGACCGCACAACTGAAGAAACTAATGATGAGGTACGCCACAAAGAGCATGCTATCAAAAGCAAACATATATTTTCCAAATGTGTTGAATGAGATAGAAACCACGAACAAGATGATAAAACAATCAATTGGAAAGAAGCAAAAAAAAGTTGCAATGCACAAAAGTGTTGTTTGTTTGTTTGTGTTTTTGTTTTTTTTTTCTAATTTTTTTTTAATTTTTTTTATTATGATCATGATGTGATTGTAAGAAGATTCATATGGTTTTATATTGACTTACAGTTCTATAGTTATTAATGACTGCAATTTGTTTATTTAGTGTCATTGGTATAGATATTCAAGAGGGTACTACTTATGTTCTAAGTATATGTTTAATGCACATGTGTATTAAAGTTGTAATGCACAACATACATATGAACTTATGGATAAATATGAATGTTGTAATTAATGCACATGGGAAATACAAGTGACATGCATATAATACATATGAATTTCATATTAGTACACATGTGCACTACATATTAAAAATCAAAATGCAAAAATCTACGATGAACTCTATATGGATTTAAATTGAATTACAACTTGTTGGATACAGACAAGCGTAGTGGATATGTCACACAAGTTATTTGAACAAAGTATGAAAGATTAATACACATGTGCAATAACATCAAGTGTAATCAAGTGTACGAATTGTTTAGTGACTATAACACATATAGGCATAATATATCATCAAGTGTATGAATTCTTTAGTGACCTTAACACATATAGGCACAATATATTCAAGAAAACTTAAAGGTTTTAAAACGTCACAATAGTACACATGTGCAATAAAATTAAAAGTCCAAATTGTTTTATGTAGTCTTCATCAAACAGCACATCGCGGTAACTCTAAAGCATACAGGAACCCAATCTTCACGTACAACATACATATAACTCAACCAAGTTTGCTGAGTCAAACCGTAACCATCCATAAGCGATTCCCATTTTTTCTTGAAAAATCGACGGGTCAATTATAAGTTCCAAAAGCAGCATGTGTATAGACTTATGAATGTATGTACTTGCTAATATGTCACCTGCAATACGATGATAAACATAGAAACTGTTAACAGTGCACATGTTCAATGGTGAATTACACACGTTAATGTGTAATGATAGATGGCTAAATAGCACTTAAAAATAGTATAAAAATGTACCATACTGTTCACTGAATAATGTCATAACAAGCTATGGTTCAGGTGAGGTATTATCGGGCGTATGTGGACATTACTGCACATGTGCATCCTCATCGTTGGTATGAAAATTTTACAAAATTATAGATAAAAATGTACCATATTGTTCACCGAATAATGTCATAACAAGTTATGGTTCAAGTGAGGTATTATCGGATGTATGCAGACATTACTGCACATGTGCATCATTGCCGTTGGTATGAGTAGAACTATTTTTCTATCCATGTTTCCATGATTTGTTGATCAGGCATCTAATACAACAACAAAATCATCAAAATTGATAAAATAAAACATAACCTAGATACTTATTTTTCTCATAGGCATTTCAACAAACACCTTGTGTGCATTATTGATAATAAGCACCCGGATAGCGATTCAGGTGTATTCTAAAGGCTATTTCAGATGTTAAATCAAAACATTACAATCAACATGCAACTGAACAAAAACAAATATTAGTGCACATGTGCGTTATTATAAGATTAAAATATAGAATTATATACCACGTTGCTAAACATCAAAGGAAGACACGGGAGGTTCTGAGACAGAGTAAGAGCTCGCTTGTGTGAATGCAACAACAACAGAGGCATGTAACATTGATTTAATTACACCTCATCGAAATTTTAGGTGGAGAACTCGCATGGTAGCACCTAGAGAATCAACCGTGTGTGAAGAGCCCTATAATCTGAAGGAGAAACGATTCCCAATTGCTTATGGAAGAAGAACCCTAGAATCGCAGAAGATGGAGAAGTAATCACGATCTGTTTTTTATGCGAAGAGAATATAGGAGAAGTTACGAGCGTTGACGACGTCTGACATCTGATATGGCCGGAGATTGGAAGCTAATTCGCTGGCGAGGTAGATCGTCAGAGATGGGAAGATCGTAGGGGTGGAGAATGTGGCAGGGGAAGGGGAATGAATCAGGTACGGGATCATTCTAGGAGATTGATATATTATAATATTTAGTGACATTCCAAATCTACCCCTCATTTAAGTTTGTTTTCTTGTTTTCACAATATCATCTTGTTTTTATATGATCCTTACCATATATATATATACTAGTTTTTTATCCCGTGTGTTACACGGGTTAATTCAAAATTTTGTGGTAATATTAAGTGTCTTTTTTTATTAATTAAACTATGACCAAACTTTTTGTTTATTATATAATATAGAGTATAGATAGATAGATAGATGTAACTTAATAAACTATAATTGGTTATTAAATAATTTAGAAGATAATAAATAAATAATGGATATATATATTCAAAATTAGAAGATCCGCTACAATAAATAAATAGTGGATATATATATATATGGATATATATATCCAAAATTAGAAGATCCGCTACAATAAATAAATAGTGGATATATATATATCCAAAATTAGAAGATCCATTTGTGAATGTTTATTGGCGGGAAAAATTGTTGAGGATGAATGTGGTGGTGCCACATGGCAAATTGTGGTGCCAAAAACTTTTCTTTTATTATATATATAGATATATATATATATATATATGGTTAGGTTCAAATGAGAACTCTTTATTTTAAGAACCAAATATCAACCACTAATTTCAGGTGGGGACCACTATAATTCATGGGGGGGGGGGGGGTCGATATATATAAACTAGTGGCTTAAAATAGTTCTTAAAAGTTCTCAAAACCAATTGGTTCTCAAATGATCATCTCTCTATATATGTATATTATATGCGAATGTTATTGTACAAAAGGACAAAAACGTGTGAAGCGTGCGAAGGTTCCACAGCCGCCAACTGGAAAGAATAAAAACGATCTAACGGATTGGGTTGATACGCGCCGGAAAAAATGGTGTTCAGTTCATTAAACTTAGTAAAAAGGGTATCCTTGTCTTTTCACAAAATAATCACATTAGCGAGCCAGCATAATATTCACGCAAAATAATTGTCAAATTAAAAATAACGCATTTTTTAATCACGCATATATGTAAAAATCGCGCAGCAATCTTCATCACACATATGTAATAAACACGCAACAGTTTAAAATGACGCAAACTTAAAAGCATATTTATTTTTCTCGTAAAACGTTATCATTATCACACAACCAGATTAAAAAAAATAACGCAAACGTCTGAACATCATATATCGGAAAACTACATATGTAAATACGAATAACATTTGACAAAAGTTTTCATTATATATTGCGTGCTTCGAAAATATGCATTAATTGTTTGTTTCTGCTTTGCGTTATTTTAGGCTTTACACGCACCCTCCAGAAAAACATACAATTAATGCACAATTTCGAATAAAAATATGCAAAAAAATAAAATGATGCACTTATTAAAAACACGTAACTAGAATTTATAATTAGAAATTACTAACTACAAAAATAAAACACAAAGGTAATCTTAAAAATCATGCATCTATTAAATACACAAACTTAAATTCAGTTAAAACTACAAAAGAAAACATATTCAAAAAAGAGAAAACAAGAAGAGATGTCTAAAACATCTTGATCTCTTCCACAGAAATCTTTTGGTCCTTCATTTTCTTCGTAGTGCTATCCATCAACCTACGAAGCATCTCGTGAATGTCATGCTTCAACAACAGTTGATCCATAATGTACTTCGTAGCAGCACTCTGTATCTCGCTAGGAGGATGATCAACAAATTCCTCAAACATCCAATTATCAGTTTCGATGCTATTGGTGGTGAGACCGACCATCATTCCAATCGAATTAAACATGATACGACCTTTCGTTTCTTCTCGGTTGCAAAGTTTCTTCAGCACCTTTATCGCCTCAGGACATTTTCTAGAAAATGTAGTTCGATGATGATGAAGCCATTGATGATGTATAAGGAAAACCAAAGATGGTGAATTGCTGAAATAAACTGTTTGTCTAACTAGTAAAAATATAAAATATTTATACCAATAAGTGGAGGGAAACCGAACAGACGGAAAGAAAAAATAAAAAAATTAAAAATACACAAATACCTCTATAACTTGTGTCCTTGCGTCTACTCAGAATATCAATCATAACTCCCCACTCCCCTACACTTATATAAAATAGGCACTTGATTCGCTTCGAAAAAATTAACGCAACCCTCCCTAGCTGCTCAGAAACACATCATTTCCAAAAAAAAAACAATGCAAAATGGCTTCGTCATCTTCCCCACCACTACCTACTCCGTTGAAGATTTATTCCTAAAAGGTAGTTGAAGATGGAGATAATGATTGAATAAAAAGCACATGGTAGACGTTCTCAACCAAACCTTTGACACACTACGATAAACGATCGAAGAAAGAAATGAAATAAAAAAAAATCTATTCATCTTGCCGAATAGTGTCGTTCGTGATTCAGTGATTTTGTTCATGTCAGACAACAAGACCAAAACTGACATAGGATAGATGCAAACGAATACCACCCTAGTCGGAGCCCTTCAAGCGTCTGCCGATTTGAAGAAATCTTTTCTGTCAAAATATAAGTAGTTTCTTTTGCTTTTATGTTCTTTGTAATTTTAGTTTGTTTTCTATCAAACCCTGATTAAATAGAATTTGTCGTTCTTCGTCTATCATACTGCATAAACTAATGCATGAAAAAAATAACGCAAAAAAGAGTTCTGTTGTAACTTAGACAACTAATAATGTACAATAAAAAAATGACGCAAAAATATTTCGGAATAATAAGGCACGCTTTAAAAATCACGCAAAAGATTCACCATTTAACACATAGATGTAAAAATTACGAAAAAGCTCCTCCGTGTAAAACTCAGAAAAACACGTGTTCGGCTCTCCTCCCTTCAAACGCCTTTGCATTTGAACTTTCACCTGTATATATATATATATATATATATATATATTATATATATATATATATATATATATATAGTGTATAGTGAAAAGTTCATTGTATACACCCCCATAAGTGTAGACAGGTAGACAACTTTTTTCACCATTAGATCTCTTGATCTAATGGTTATGATTAATTTCTTTTTTCTTTTTTTCATTTTTCTCATTGTTCAGAAAATTTCACATGTGAAATAAAGTAATTTCACATGTGAAATAGGGTGTCTACATGTCTACACTTATGGGGGTGTCTACAATGAACCTTACCCTATCTCTCTCTCTCTCTATATATATATATAGATGAAAGTTCAAATACAAAGGGCTTTTTTCGTGAGAAGTGTTGGAAGGCTTCTCAACCATTTGATATTTTTTTTTTGAACAGCGAAATCAAATTACCAAGCCCCCCAGCAAGAGGCTGGAAAGGGGCAACAAAGGAACAACAACAAAGAGGGGATTTACATCATAAAATTATCCCACTCTTCCCAAGTTAAACTAGACCATCTTCCCCTATATTTAACCCACAAAAAACTCGTACATTTAATATCTTTAAACATCACAACCGCATTAGATTTGTGACCTTCAAATGTTGCTTTATTACGAGAACACCAAATGCTCCAACACGAAGTAAGGATGATCGCGAAAAAAAAAATCATCTTAGCCTTTCGATCAAACCGGGACTCTTCAACAATCTTAAGGAGATCGGCAAGCTCAAAAGCGAAAATCGGAGGGACTTTAACCCATTCCGCCACCAACTCCCAAACTTTGGCCGCCACTCTACACCCAAACATAAGATGAAACACCGTCTCGTTCTCCTCACAACAAAGTTGGCAAAGGGGATCGTTAATAAAAATCCTCCTTTTGGAAAGAGCTTCTTTATTCGCAACCCGATCTTTCAAAATACGCCAAAAGAGAATATTAACTTTATTTGGAACAAGCTTGTTCCAAGGCATGATTAAACCATCCGACCGATTATACCAATTCATCAATCCCCAGACGTTGGCAACGGAAAAAACCCCCCAACGAATCTCCCCCCCCCCCCCACCGGACACCGTTCGGAGTTCGCTGGATCAAGCCCACAACGTCCAACCCCTCCTCCTTGATAGCCTCCAGCATCCTAACAATATTACTCGAAAGACCCCCATTCCCTTTCCTAACCGGAATAACCCCCCTGTTCCTACCCCCACCATGACAACTCCTAACTGTTTTAACCCAAAGAGAATTGGGCTCGGCAAACAGTCACCAGGCCCACTTAGCCATAAGGCTTTTATTAGACACTTGAAATGGCACCAGGCCCAATCCGCCCTCCACCTTGGGCTTAGCCACCTCCTCCTGAGCCACCCAGTGTATACATTTCTTATCCGGATCTTCCCCCCCCCCCCCAGAGAAATCGATATCTAATAGATTCAAGTTTTTGTAAAACCTTAACCGGAGCCTTGTAGATGGATAGATAATACAATGGGAGGCTTTCAAGCACCGCTTTGGCTAAAACTAGTCTCCCTCCGATAGAAAGATTCATCGCCTTCCAACGGGAAAGGCGATTTTTGAACACCTTGGTCACCTCCTCCCAACTCTTGATCAAGTTCATATTGGCCCCAACAAGGAGACCAAGGTATTTAAACGGCATCTCTCCACTTTTACATTTAAGTAACACCGCTTTCCTCTTCACCTCGTCATTGTGCACTATGACGTCGTAAAGGGCAGACTTAGCAAGATTAATATGAAGACCGATCGTCAAACCATAAACCCTCAATAACCTCACAAGATTAACCACGTTTTGGTGAGACCATTGACCCAACACAATGGCATCGTCAGTGAACAAAAGATGTGACACAATCGGGCCTCCATTAGGAGTTTGGACCTCTTGAAACAAGCCAATCTCACCCGCCTTCGAAAACATTCGATGGAGCCCTTCCATCACTATAAGGAAAAGAAAAGGAGATAATGGATCCCCTTGTCTAACCCCCCGCTGACACTGGAATTCCCACGTGGTGGATCCATTAACCAACACCGATGTTCTAGAAGCATTAAGGCAACCCCTGACCCAATTCCTCCATTTGATCGAGAAATTCATCTACTCCATCATACTGTCGAGAAAACCCCAATCCATCGTATCAAACGTCTTTTTAAAATCGATCTTAAAAAACATAGATTGCCTATTCATTTTCTTAGCCCAAGACACAAGTTCATTGACGATTAGAACACCGTCTAAAATATTTCTCCCTCCAAGGAAAGCCATTTAAGGTTCCGAGATAAGACCCGCCAATGGCACTTTAAGCCTATTAACGAGCACTTTGGAAATGATCTTAGGAATAAGTCCCACAAGGCTTATAGGACGGTAGTCTCCAAGCTCCCTAGGATCTTGGACTTTAGCAATAAGATGGATGAAAGCCGCCCCGCAACCTTTCCCCACCATCCCATCCTCATAAAAACTGTCAAATAAATCACAAAAATTCTCTTCAAATAGATTCCAAAATTTCTTAATGAATGAAAAAGTAAGAAAGGAAAATCAATGGTTCAGATTTAGTTCAGATCTAATTCAAAAATAAGAAAGGAATTTAAAGCGTATAAAGAGCTAGAGGGGTAGAAGTGGTATAATCTACAATTGTTGAGTTTTTTCAAGTTCCCCCAATTTTTTTAAACGTCCATAACTTTTTTATACGACATTATTTTTTTTAAATGTTTCACCATAAAATCGGGCATTTTATTATCTTTAATTCGAATATAGTATTGCTTACTTTAATTTTTTCTTAAGTTCATTTATATGCTCTCATACTTGCGTAATTATGAAATATAACTTGTGTGATTATGAAATATAGCTTGCGTGATTATTAAATATCGCTTGCGTGATTATCAATATAACTTGTGTGATTATCAATATAGCTTACGTGGTTATCATCAAACACGCACAGACACTTTTACGCTTACTTTTTACTTTCATACGAAAAAGCCTTTTGTACAATAATTTTCCCATATATATATGAGATGTATTAGTCATTAAGGAATAAGATTATCGTATTTAGGAATATATAGCGAAAATCTGAGTCTGCATATGTTAATTTTTCTTAAAAAACTTATAACGACGACATGTCATGGGATAAAGGTAGAGCGACGAAAAATGTAGTCGCTAGCAATGTTTTAAAACCCGGGTCGAACCGGCCGGTTCAACCGGTTCGACCGGGGACCGGCCACTTTTCCGGTTCTTTAATGCCCGGTTTTTTGGGTTGAACCGACCCGCTTCGAACCGGCCGGTTTTCTGGTTTTTTCCGGTTCAACCGGTTTTCTGATTTTTTTATTTTATTTTTTTTTAACTTTTTTTTTTATTTTTTATTTTTTTTAAAGTTTAAAACTTATATTTTCTTATGAAATACATATTTGATATTATTTTTGAGTGGATTATAATTGTATTTTAACTACTTTTGTTGGGGTGTACAAGTTTATTAGCATTTTTATAAAAAAAATATATATAAATCCCCTAACTGGTTCAACCAGCCGGTCTAACCGGTCCGACCGGTCGAACCAGTCCCGGAAGGTTTTCCGGTTCAACTAAAAAACCGGTTTTTAAAACATTGGTCGCTAGAGGGTTTGTCCGGACAAGATTAATTTCTTGTAGTGAAAAGGATTGAATCGATTATTGAACCTATAGATAGACATAGAGTTGTAATGCATGTACATGTTGACCTTAAATATTAAGTTCCAAATATATTTTTCTACAAAATATTTATCAAATCTATTATGTAACATGGTATTGTAATGTGCATGTTGACCTTAAATATTAAGTTCCAAAGACATTTTTTATATTACATATTCATAAAAATACGTTCATTATTATTTTAGGTATTAAAATAAGGCAAGATTCTATTATAAATATTGCATATTCATAAAAACACGTTCATTACTATTTTAAATATTATAATATGTTGACCTTGGATTAAGCATCATGTCCAATGACATTTTGTATATTACATATTCATAAAAAACATGTTCATTATTATTATTTTTTAAACATTAAATTTGGATCACTGACAGGGAAATTAGACCACACATCTAATCATCTTTAATACTCAACTCATCAGGAAGAAACTCATTACTGGTAAAAAACCCTCTGGCCAATTTGTAACCTTCATTTTTTATAATTTTTTTAACAAGTGAGACTTAAACTCAAGACATTTTGATAAAGGGTCATACACCTTTAATACCTAAAAATATGTTCATTATAATTTTAGGTATTAAAAAAAGCAAGATTCTTTTGTAAATATTACATATTCATAAAAACACGTTCACTAAGGTATTAAAATAGGGTGAGATTCTTTTGTAAATAATTGACATGCATTAAGTGTGAGCCCCTCTAGATTCGTGCTCAGATCATTTATAATAAGAGACTTTGAGTTTAAGTTTAACTCGTTTAAACTTTAATTTTAATGTTTGAGTTCTTCTCCGTGAGAAGTTTAAGTTCGACTCAGACTCGTTTAATATATTATTGTTTTTAACTAGAGATTGACCGCGCATTGCTGCGGTATTTGAGGTTTTATATATGTAATTCTTGCGCGAGAGGTAGGCATGCAATATAACATATCATTTAAGTCTTTGTTTTGGAGGAGAGTAAGATACAGTTTTTAACAAAGTTAAATTTAACATAGATCAATCATCCAGCATCAGATATGAATATGGTGTTGAGACGATAGTCGTATTTGATTTAGATTTGCTGATCAGGCTTGATGTCGTACTTTGCAACAAATGATTTCCAATCTCTTATGCCGAACCTGAGATGATTATTTTAAAAGTAAGTTAGAAAATCGAAAATGTTTATAAACAGTTAATTTTATTTTTTAAGGTTACTTCATATTTTGTCTATTTGTTTCGGTGGTGATTGTGTGTGTTTCAGGTGGGTTTCCTTCATAGCTGAGCTCCTCTTTACTCCGCTGTAGAAGCTGGCATAATATCTGAGGTCTGACGGTAGGCGCTGTATAAGAATGTGAAATTTTAAGTATATGTAATTGTAAATATAAATGTTTCTAATTCCAATAAATCTTACGAATTTTTTCCTTGCAAAAATAATTTCGGTGTAATCCTGTTCTTCGTTCTGTTCAGGCGTATCATCATTGTCTGACATTGCATGACAGTGTTCTTCGTTCTGTTGAGTCACGTTTGTGTTAGGCGTATGCTATGTTAAAAGGCCTCGTTGGGCTTTAGTTATAATTGTTGGATTGTAAATAAAGGGAAGGTTCTTTTGGCCCATTTAATGTGTTATATTTCCCTGTTAATAAGCGTATGAGAAGGTGGACTTGAAAGAAGCTTCCTTTATGTGTAAAATCAATTAAGTTAATGTTTATGAGGAGATTTAATATCTTACGAGCAAAAGAACCGCGTGTTGCTGCGGGTTGAAACTTTTTGTCCTGTAAACAAAATCCAAAAACATGTATTACGACATTCTAAAATTTGCAAATAAGATAATTGAAGTGCTTCAAATAGGTACCTAAAACATTTATATTATTTTGGTGTGTGCAACTTGACCATTATTTTACCAAGTTTACCCAACATCAACTTAGCCGGCATATCCAATGGAAAAAGCAACCATGAACACAATGTTTAATGATTAATGCCAGGTATCTTGACAGCAAGCCCCTTTTTATAAATATATGAATCTTTACCAGCAACCTTGATGTTAAGCGGAACTTGGTGAAGGCATATCTTTTGCATGATGGGAAACCTTCATTCCTAATTCCCTATATTCCCAATTTAACACCGGAGTATAACACTCTTGTGGCATAAAATGTTTGTGAAAATAATAACAGAAGAGCAAGAAGGCTTGAAAAACATTTACATGATAGCACAATGGTTGAACAAAAAGAGCATACCTGAATATTAGACACTCTGGTTCCCTTAGACATGATTGCATGAATTTTTCCTGTAGCCTAAGAATGTTGAAATATTTTCAAGTTAGATGCAAGGTCCCTGATATAAAATAAGAATATCACAGAATGAGTTTAATTTTATGACATACAGTGTCATAGTAAAGGCCTTGATTATCCTCTTGTGAATAATCATTCGAGCTTGTATCAACAAATCCGATAGCTCAACATATAAACTTGTAATGACATGAAAGCAATCAGAAAACTTTAGCAGCCTTAAACCAACAGAATTAAACCATCACAGGTGCAGATGACCCAACCAATCAATATAATGAAAAGATATACACATCAGAACGAAGTTAATGATTTCATATGCAAAATAATAACTTGCAAGGCTCAGATCATCACAGAGATTCATAAGAGAAGTTTATGGTTCTATGGCTGCAAAACTTATTGCCACGCCAAAGTAAACCAAAAATCATCTTGAACCCCTACTCAGAATAATCATCATAGCCTTATAATCAAAGCATCACAACCTCATAGCAACATGAAGGATGATGTGGAAGGGAACACAAAAAGTTGTGTGTACATTATACCCAAGTACTGTAATACCAACATTCCATATCCAAAAAAAAGACATGTAGGCTCAGAACATTATCATCATTCATACATAGGATTTTAGCAGTGAGAATTGATAAGGGTTCAGATCTACGTAGAACAAAAACAGCTGTACCTTTGCTATTCTTGTGTATACGTGCTCTGTCCAATGAGAAAAACAACCGTCCATATTAGCGAATAGGAAAAGACCAAACAGTAACTTTCAGTGTACACGTAAGCTACGTAAATTGACGGTCTGCATCGGAATCGATTGTTGAAGAGGAAAAGAGAGAAATGTTCGTCTAGATTCTGGAACATGAAGAGAGAGAGGAGTGATGAGGTCTAGGTTAAAAGTAAAAGAGGAACCCAGGGGAGAAGACACGTACATGTACACCCATCACCCACCGCTCACTTCACCCAATTAAGAAAAAGCAGGTGGAGGGAATAGTTAGAGTATAGTGTACACCTCAGCTATTAGATTTGATATATAAGGTAATAAGGCTCAGATCATCATTAACCTTAATAAAGGACTAAGTTGTGGTTCTATGGCTGCAAAAGTTATTGCCCCGCCAAAATAAACCCAAATTTATTCCTTTAAAAGCCAATTCAGAATAATCATCATAGCCTAAAGCAACTATTACAAACCATCATGTATTGTAGTGGTCTTTTACTTCAAATGGTCTATCTCAATGTATTGCTTTTTTCTAACCGTACGGATCATCAAAGCCATGAATGCAACAAATTGAAGAAATAAGCGATCCACCAAGAGCAACAAATGCACATCCGTATCATTATGGATACACATGATCACTGAAATACATAAATCCAGTTCCATATACATCAGAAAATGCAACATACAAAATTTGCTAATGTCGGAAGATAAGTGAAGAAAATTAGAAACATATACCAGCGAGCAGAAAACGTAATTAGTAATATCTAAGTCTAAAGGATGAAGTGATATGAAGAACATATAAGACGTAACATGAAACAAAGGTATAAAGGAACACTAATAGGTAAAGGGAAAGCGAAATTTCTACCTCTTGCTATTGCCTGTATTTTCATATAAATTATATTGTTGCATATAGCAAGTCTGATGGTTTTACGCTAGTCATGTAACAGTGAACACAACATGAAAGCTACTCCAAGCTACTCTGACCTGATCTTGTAGAAAATCCCGTTTGTGTCATGCGAGAAAATTTTCAACCTACTCTCACCCGACCCTGTAGAAAATCGCATTTGTGTCATGTGAGAAATCTGCAAGCTACCCTGACCAAAATATGATGGTTGTTTGCTAGTGTTTGTATTTTCATAGAAATTATAACACCTTTATAGGGCACTTATATTATACAACACATTACCTACATGAAACACAAACCATTAATCACAATAATAAAACATTTAATATAACATAGTACTTGTTAATCTTAACTATATAAAGGCTTCTTTGTATCCATTTTTTTTTCAATCAATACAACTTTACACTTACACTATGACTTCATTTACATACACCAAAAGCCTTGTATATGTACCTAAGTAAACCACCTGCAGCATGATGTCGGTAAGATAAGACACAAACCAGAAACCTTTGAACTAAATTACTATTTAGGAGCTTTCTACACACTAAATATAAATGGGTTCAACACTCACTTCCAATTCAGCTAGCATTCTGCAGTTGCAACTGATGCATAAACAATCTCACCATCACCAGGTAGGGCTGTGAAGAAAACAAAGAAATGAGACATTGCAACCATACTTATGAACTTTAAAATACATAAGGGTAGGATGCGGATAGGTGCTGGCACTCAAATATTTTGTGTGTAAACCTAAATGTAATTTCTTCAAATCAAACAAAAACAGTGAACAAATAAAGAAATCAAACCAAGAGAACCAAAAACGTCTTTGTCAGTTAACCAAGAAATCAAGAACAATAAAATTACAGTGGGCACGACAAAATCACCAAATTTCTAGAGCAAATTATCAAGATATATATTGTTCTAAATTAAAATTTGCGTGCAGAAGATGAGATGTGAATCTCAAGTTCTGGTTTCACAGTATAGAATCTCAAATTGAAAACCTATTTATATTCTTGAAGTTATCGCAATCAAACTTTTCAAGGTATCCTTACTATAGGTCTCAGAATTCTAATTCATTGTTCAATTTCTTTGAGCAGCTAATACAATCACAATCATATTGTGTAGAAAACTGCATCTACATTTATCACAATCTGCCCCATAAATCATGTTGAAAAAAAACTTCACTTTATAAACCCTAAGAAGCTTCTAACAAAATATCACGGTTATTTCAACAAAATCTTTGTTGTAATTAACTAAATGGCTGAATTAGGGGTAAAAAACTTACCGATGAATGAAAATAGGATGACAATTGAGGAGCTCAACTTTAATTTCAGATTCTATGGCCTGAAAGAGGAAACCGTCAAAGTAGAAAATCATCACAGCCTCCATAGTTCTCGTAAGAGTCAAATCTACACAGCGGTGAGTCGATATGAACAACTGATTAGAATATAGTGTACACATCACCGGCGGTCGAACGACGCCTCAATCGGAGCAACAGACGGGGGCAACAACGCCGCCACTTTCTGTCACCGCTACCTACCATCACCGAGAATATAAAAGACGACCACTCGGAAACACCAACAACTGGCAACGAATGCCGCTGAAAACGTCGCATCAACGACCAGCGGGTAAGCCACCACCGGCGGCCTGCCTACGCCTCAATCGGAGCAACATACGGGGGCAACAACGCCGCCACTTTCTGTCACCGCTACCTACCATCACCGAGAATATAAAAGACGACCACTCGGAAACACCAACAACCGGCAATGAATGCCGCTGAAAATGTCGCATCAACGACCGGCGGGTAAGCCACCACCGGCGGCCTGCCTACGCCTCAATCGGAGCAACAGACGGGGGCAGCAGCGCCGCCACTTTCCGTCATCAGCAACTACCATCACCGTCAAACGACGGTCTACATCGGAATCGGTTGTTGAAGAGAGAAAGAGAGAGATGTTCGTCTAGATTCTGGAACATGAAGAGAGAGAAGAGTGATGAGGTCTAGGTTAAAAGTAAAAGAGGAACCCAGGGGAGAAGACACGTACATGTACACCCATCACCCACCGCTCACTTCACCCAATTAAGAAAAAGCAGGTGGAGGGAATAGTTAGAGTATAGTGTACACCTCAGCTATTAGATTTGATATATAAGGTAATTCTACAAAAGAGATTGTATATTAGTTACAGGTAACCGCTTTCGTTAAAATGTAAAATGGATGCCAGGTGTGTTTATCAAGTAAATAAACTTGTGAGCAAAGCTATTAGGCCATCCGTAGTGGGACTCCATGGGGGCTCCATGTTAAATATAACGCCCCTCATGGAGCCCCTTCCCACCCCCTAGGCGCCATATTGCTTGAATTGTTCCATAGGCGTTACTAACATAACGCCCCTCAATGTCTTGATTTTTTTTTTTTTGCTTTTTTCCTATTGGTTCTCCCATCTTCATAACCCCCTTTCCTCAGACTATCCGTAATGGGGCGTTATGGGGCAAAATTTTGTAATATGGCGCCCCATATAACGCCCCGCACCACCCCCGGGGCGCCATGTTAGGTTTGGAGGTTGAAGGCGCCATGTTAATGGCGCCGGTGCACTCTCTTGTTTTTTTTTTTTTCTTTTTTTCCTATTGGTACACCTCATAACCCCATCCTCATAACTCCCCACTACACCACTTTAGCCATGGAGCCCCTCTTGATGACGTGGACGCCACATGGCGCATAACGCCCACAAGGGGCTCCATCCACTATGGATAGCCTCATAACCCCCCACTACACCACTTTCCCCATGGAGCCTCTCCTGATGACCTGAATGCCACATGGCACATAACCCCCCAAAGGGGCTCCATCCACTCCACATAGCCTTATATTATAGTGAAATCAATCTATATATGGATGTATGAAAAACGTGATGAAGCTGTAACTCCGAATTTTGTTTTATAAATATAATTTGGAGAGCCGCTGGCTTTATTTAGTAGTTTTCATTTCATGCAATATTATCTAAGGAAACTAAATTTTATTTTATCCTTGTTTCACACTCAACATTGGCTGATTTTTAAGGATTTATAGTGTTGTTATATAAAAGCAGAATGTAGAACACACCAGTTAACAGTATCTGTTAACTATTCTTAGATTAAGATTTCATTGAATTTTTAGCACCTATTTCTATAGATGAAATAAGGTTAAGGTTAATGGCAGCAGTTAAAAAATAGAGATATCTTGTGTTCACGATGGGAAACATGAGATTAATAATATCAACAAAAAACATGAGATTAATACTATGAACAAACCTAGATCGTAAGTATAAACATAGTTGATCATTTCATTAGGTTCCAAAACAGCAACATTACTACATCTAACTAACATAGATACCAACTGCCGTAGAGAGGGTTTCCAAAAATGCTATTTAGGCGACGTTGTGTTTTCCGGCAGCAGTTTCATTAGGTTCCAAAAGACCAACAAACATACTATCTATTAAACATGAGTATCAACTGCAAACAGAAGGGTTATGAAACTGCAGCCTAAGCAGCCTTCTGTCTCTTACCAGTACCTAGTTTCAATAGGTTCCAAAAGACCAACATACATATTATCTATTAAACATGACTATCAGCTGCAAGCAGAGGAGCTATGAAACTGCAGCCTAAGCATCCTTGTGTTTCTTACCAGTACCTGCTAATTTAGATTTTGTGAAAAGTTTATCAATTAGTAAAATGAGCTACTGCAATTAATCTAATCTATAATAAAGGCCATTATAATAACTGATAGACATACGTGCATAATGTACAAGAAGGTTCAAACTATTTATAGACACCTATGTACATATATGTAGGTAGGCACTGTTGGCGAAGAGAGGATTTCTTTTTAACAATGTGAAAGAGGGTGGATATACAACATTATTGAATGGTTTTTATGAAGGGATTTTTTTTTTTGTGAAATGAGGATAAATTAAGTTTATAGGTATCTAAATATTAGATAAGGAAATGTGTAGATGTGTTGTTCAGAAATTATTATGTAACAGTTATCGCAGAAAGCATACAAACTGGCTGTTATAATGATGTTCTCAAGAGATGAGAAACACCATATATTATAGTGAAAAAATAGTAACGGAAATCAGTAAATGATGTCGGACAACATGAAAGGACAAAGGCCATCGCGGATGTTGGAATTAAGTAACTATTTAAGCTGGAGTCATAAAGCTGATTTGTGTTGTAAGTTTGTAGATAGGTCATTTAGAATTTTGTACCTGTATCTTCAAACAAAGTCCTCTTAACACCAGTTGAAGCAGACTGACGATTCATTTCAGAGGTGGGCATGGGTGTATGAGGTGTAACTGATGCGGACGCAGTTTCGATAGCTTCAGCTCCGTCAGCACTAAAGTTGGTGACACTTGTTTTGGTGTGTGGCCTAATCTTGAGATAAAAGGTGAATGTTGCATTTTTTGCCGAGAGTAACACATCGGGTATCTTTTTAATACTTTCGGTCGGAATATATGAGATCAGGTCGGCACACGACTGACCAATAATTGAGCGTACAGCATCGTCAAAAAGCATTGCACTCGCAGATGCAGTACTGTCACCAAGTGTCACAGTTGGCATGAACCTACAAATGTAAGCTTTCACGTATAAATGTATGAAATTTGGAACAGTAGTTTTAAAATAAACAAATATATTGTTTCAAAACCTAAAATTACCTTATTAAGAGGCTAATCATGAAGGAGGAAAAATAAAAAGGCTATAACTTTATAAAAGAACTTAAAGTCGTAGGCAACAGATAATGATTCAGATACTCCATGAGCAACACAGAAGAACTTGTTACTTGTTGGTGATACATGTTCCCTACAAGAGAGTACCAAGCAGCCTCTCTTTAACCACGGCAGTTCATTAGCAAACTCAACGATCTTTGCATCGCACCTGAACAACTGTCCCTGATGATTAATGAAAGAAAGTAAAAGTCACAACCTGTAAACGGCAGAGCCGTAATAAAAATATATTGGAGTGGTATATTACTGCAAATTTGTTGACGATCAAGCAGCAGCAGTTCTGACAGAGTTTTTTTCGGAATAGATTGTGAAGATGAAGGGTGACAGACCATGGAAGCTTGTGAGGTAGACTGATTGCTGTTAATAAGATGGAAGGTGTCTGAATTACAAAGACTTTAGTGCTAAGAGGGAAATGTTGTAGATGTAAAAGAAAGGTACATACCTTTGTAAAAGTCTTGTTGATTCAGGACAGTCCGGATTTATATACGTGTATGTAGCAGGAGTGGAGGTCAACTGAATCAAACCTAAAGAAAAAGAAGACAATTGTTATTAGGACCGAAATTTATGATGATATTTAAAAGTCAATCTAAAATTGACAATTGCCTCTGTGTTTTGTAACTTTGACGGCTGTAACAGCAACTGTGTATGGACGTGTAGTGTTGTCGAGTGCAGCCCTGTTGAATCTATCAGGTGATAAGATTGTTTCTTTCCATAGGGTTGCTGTAATTGTGTTTCTGCAAGCAGACGACGTTAAAGTATGTGTAGTTTCATAAAACCAAAATCGAAGGAATTTTAATTAAATGTTGTCAGGTGGAAAAAATATGAAAAATACAAAAATATAGATAATGTAGGAATCACAAAACGGATTTCAAGTTGTTTGACAGTATAATAGTGACAAATAATTTGCTGTTGTATCTTTCAGTCTTAAAAAACAATCGAATATAGGCGTCGTCATCCTTTGTTTTTGCATCAACGATGTGATCCACAAGACCGGTGAAATCTATAAAAGGTTAAGCATAAGTAAGAACAGGAAAATACCTTTGGTGAAGAAAATAATTTGTACCTGTGTAAACATCAGATGTGTCTGTTGATTCAACCAGATTTTCATACTTTGTAAAATCGAAATAAAGTCTAGGATATATGACGGAGTCTGGAATTGGAGTTATAGCAGCAGTAGATCCAAATCTTAAAGAGATTGGCCGATCGACGGTTCTTAGATAGTTAGGAGGATCTTCACAGGCAAAAGTGCAAATCCGATAACAGCCTAATAATTCCAGGGGTGCATCGTAGGCTTGTTTATAAGATGCTGCGGCAATAGCATGAACACCATCAGCCTACAAAAAAAAATAATAAGGTTTTTAAATTAGGCACCGCCTATAAGATATGTGATCAGTAGTAAGAAGTTACATTTCTGTCAACAAAAATAGTAGTAAGAAGTTACATTTCTGTCAACAAAAATATAGCTAGTTTCTTTGGGTGTTAGACGTGTTGACCATCGTCTGATGATGCGAACTTCAATAGCATTTTCAGGATTGGTGCCACGAATATCTTCAATGTTTATAAGTTCCATTGTGATGTACCTGCAAGAAAAGATTAAAATTTTAAAGGTAAACGATAAATTTAGTAGACTAACATATAATATTTTGAATAACGCCGTAAAAATTATTTTATTTTAAACATAAATGAGACAGGGTACATAATAAAGTGAAACTTATACAAAAGAAAGTATAAGTCAAACGGGCGATAAATAAAAAAGTGAATAGCCAGGTAACGAAAGTATAAGTTAAAAACATAGTTAAATACCAAAAAGGATTATGCAGACTAAACTAAATTTTATAAGAGGCACCAATTAGCAAAGGCTGTTATAATATGAAAACTAAAAAGTAGTGAAAAAAAAGTTCTATAAACCTATGTCATCATAAACATCAATGTAAGATTAATATGTAAACCTAGGTGACATATAAAATAGGGTGCTGCTAATTAAACATCCCTATACGCTGCGTATTAGGCAATACGCAGCGTATTAGAAACTAATTAATTCTGCAGACATTCTATACGCTGCGTATTAAGGAATACGCTGCGTATAGAATGTTTTAATCAAGACATCATCATTATCCGGACAGGATTAGGGTTTTTAATTACAATACGCTGCGTATTTAGCAATACGCAGCGTATGTGTTTCTGAGATTATTTCTCTAACAAATCTCTCATTATCTCCCACAATTTTTCACCCAAACCAAATCTCTCAAAAATCTCTCATTATAACAATGTTAATTTCTTACGGGACGTTTATTTTCAACATAAAATATAAAATATTTAAAAACACAAACACGGTATAACTCTTAAAATTTTAAAACAGTTTTTTTTTTGCCTTGGAGCTTGAGGCGTCCCATTTCACCCGGCTCTTCGGGTATTCTTCTTCAGTCTTTGCTCCCAGCTCACTGTCAATGACGTAGACGTCAACACTTCTGATGTCTTCATTTATGAAAGAAATCAAACGACCAACGTCCATATTATTTATTAACGGTTCGAGACCGCTGTCAAGATCAAGATAAGGGTTTTTATAATAAAACCACATGTTGTTTGTATTTTCATACCCCAGATGTGGCATGATTAGACTCATATCATAGAATCTAAACTCATTCACATCGCAGTAATCCGCCAAAGTACAACGGCCTTCAACGTATCTCCTTCCCGGTAAATCTGTAAAATGACCGTAATGATAGATATTTAAAGTAAAATATCCTGCATTACGGCTGTATGCGTCATCCCAATAGAACCGAGGTAACGTTGATTAGTCGATCGAATCGTCCACGATCTCCTACCGAAACTCATGTAGTATTGGTGAAGTAATTTGGGTGATTGCGGGCAGTTTTCTGTAAACGGTATATACCATGTGATATATACGTCTCTACTTATAACTGTGACAAGATTTCAAAAAATTTACATACGCAGCGTATTCCCCAATACGCAGCGTATGGCTTCATTATTGACGCCCACTGTTCATGAACAGGGTTCACTGTTCACCAGCAGTGTCCCTGCGGGTGGAGCATATATCTTGTTTAAAGTAATACACAGCGTATCTACAAATACGCAGCGTATAGGCTCTAATACGCAGCGTGATCCCTTATACGCTGCGTATTACTTTTCAGAAATAAATGCATCTCCACAGATGAGAATGGGTTTCAATTGATACGATTGAAATCGAATATTTGCATGTCGTTTGCAATGATATCGATACGAATCGAATATCACATTTTTACCTATATATAACGCGCATTGCAGGACGACTCTTTACCTACATATCGATACATTATTTCATTAGTCTTTTATTTGCAGTTACTCATTCTGCTTGTTTGGAAAAAAATTACAAAATTTGTTAGTATAATGTCGCTTTGGAATATATTCTCGAATGACGAGCCTCTCGATTTAAACCAGCAGGCACAACACGTAAGCAAAGTTTTTTTTGAAGGATGAATACGCGGTTCAACCGTATCAACGGTCGTATTCCCAACCGGCTATCGATTTAAATCAGGCAAGAGTTAATATTTATAATATCTAATGAAATTATTATATTTAAAGTAATATTTATTTAACTTGTATTTATTTTTTGATTTTATAAGGAGGCACCTCGAATAGAAAGTCATTACCCTTCGGTCTCAAAACCGACGTTTGATTTAAACCAGGCAAGCAGTGGGGTTCAAAAAATATTGTATTTACTTTATTAATAATTAAAATTATTAATTCGATATTTTGTATTTTTATAGATACCCGAAAGCTATTATGACACTCAATATTCTAATTTTTACGGTGAGCATTCGTCATGGGGCCTCCCTGCCGCTTCTAAATATGACACTCAGTATTCTCACTTTCACGGTGACAATTCGTCATGGGTCGGCCCCGGCGGTTCTTAGTATGAGAATCAGTACCATGGAGATGCCGAACCTAAAACAAACGCGGAACATGTAAACGAGGATTCTGATACAGATGAGTTCGACGAGTTTGGTGTACGCAAAGTATACCCACCGGATGTCGACTACAGGACCGACCAGGTAATTTAGTTTTTTATACAAAATTGAATCGGCCCAAGTAATCAACCTGCCGGATAATTAATCGTCTTTATTTTAATATTTATTTTTGTATAGATATTTAAAACCTTTGACGACCTCTTCGATTGGGTCAAGCAAAAGGGCAGATAAAATGGTTACGCGCTAAACAGAAGACGGTCCAACCCGAACAAATTATTAGGTAAGGTGGGTAAAGGGTGGATAAAGTGTGATCGTTCCAGCAAATTAGAAAGCGTAGCCAAAGTTAAAAAAACCGGCAGTAAAATATGTGGGTGTCCGTTCATGCTGTATGGCGTATATAACGGTTTCCATGCCGGATACGAGGTGGAAATTGAATTTGATTCACATAACCACCGGCCGAGCCAACATCTTGAGGCTCACGCCTACGCAAGGAGACTAAGACCTCAGGAAGATTGCTTGGTTGGTAACCTTATGGGCCAAAATATGCCACCGCGAAACATTTTATCAACGATAAAGAATGAATATCCTGATAATGTTTCGACATTAAAAACAATATATAACGCCCAAGATAAAATATAGGTGAGCAGACGTTACGGTAACACGCCTATGGAAATTTTCCAAAACGAGCTTCAAAGTAGGGGTTACGTGTATCACATCCGAGCGGACCCAGTTACTGACATAACGCATGAGATTTTATTCGTTAGTCCAACGGGTTACACGTGTTGGCGAGCGTTCCCGCACGTTTTGATTATTGACGCCACGTATAAAGCAACAAGTACAACCTTCCGCTGGTTGAACTGGTTGGCGTCACCTCCACAGGAAACTCATTCTTCTTTGCTCATGCCATTTTGAGCAATGAACGTCAAGACAGTTACACCTGGCTCCTTGAGGCTGTAAAGGACCTGTTATCGGATGTGTACTAGCCATTGGTTAGAGTAACCGATAGAGAGTTGGCTCTCGTTAACGCTTGCGACAAAGTATTTCTACAAGCTAATCACCAGCTTTGCAGGATACATATCTGGGACAATATCGCTAAACATTGGCAGAAAAGCTTCGGTGACTGCCAAGTGTACAGCTGGAAAGATTTCCAGAAACATTGGTGGTTGTTGGTTGACTCTCCAAATGAAACCCAGTATCACAAGTTTAAAGATAGAATATTTAAAAAACTTGCTAAAGTTGGCCGGCTCGGTAAGTTGCCTTACTATATATTTAAATATAATAATTAGTTTCCGTATTTTATAAATAATAATTAACGTTGTTTTTTCAGAATGTTTGAAATATCTTGATGATTACTGGTTAACCAACTACCGGTTCCGGTTTGTAACTTGCTGGACTAGTTCACGTCGTAATTATGGCGAGAACACGACGAACAGGGCCGAGAGCGAGCACCATGCCCTGAAATCACATCTTAGGACCAGAAGGGCGACGCTGGAACAGTTAGTTGGATTTATTGAGGCTGCGCAACGGACTCAGCTAGGTGAGCTAAAAGAAAAACTGGGCACTAGTAGAATTAAGACGATGGCTCATCACGCGAACATTCGTTTGTTTGACCGTATAAGGGGCCGGGTGTCCATTAAATGCCTGGACCTGTTATACAAAGAGATCGATAGGCTGCATAGAGTACTGAAGGTGCACAACTTTTCTTGCGGTCATCAACTATACACCGGATGTGGCATCCCGTGCACCTGTCGGCTTGAACAAATGCTAGAGATTCCAGGTGTGTTAAACTAGAGACCAATTTTGCGAAAGTCTCATTATATTATTATGTTGCAATATTTTCTAATTTGTTTATTATTTCAGATTACGTAATGCCTCTGGAAGATATCGATCCATTTTGGCGGAAGCTCAATTACGAAAAGCCGGCGTATCCAGGAAATTTTGACGATTTTCACGGTGACGAAGGTTTGGATCGGTCTAAAGCCGAGTCTAATGAATACGCAGTGACCCAGCCAAAATCCTCCCAGAAGAGTACGTTCGAAAAAATGATGAACTTCTGGAACAAAGCTAGGCCCAGTCCAAAATACAAGGAGCCTGAAGTCAAAACAAATACCCGTGGCCGCCCAACCACAAAGGCTAAAGAAGAGAGGGATGAACAGAGGGCTTAGGAGCAGGCCAGACACAGCTCGTATACCGGTCCGAAAAATTCATATACGGATCCGCCATGGTATAGTTCGTATGTCGGGTCACAGGAAACTGTAGACCTTGGCCAAAGTTCCCAGAAAAAACAAACCTAGGCAAAAAAAGGTAAAAAAAAAGGTAGATAGTGATACACCAGACCTTAGCGATTACAATTTAAGTATATACGGAAAAGATATACCAGCGTACATAAAGAGGCAGCACATTAAAAAACTAACCAATGTAGACGGTGACGGTAACTGTGGATTTCGTGTCGTTGCCGTAGGTCTAGGATATTATGAAGGCCTATGGGATTACGTTCGGCAAGAACTGATAAAAGAGCTTGATAAAAATAAAAATTTTTGGACAAAGGTATACAACGGTGACGAATTCAACGGTGATAAGGACTCCGAAGACTACATAGACCAGTACATGGAGCTACGTAAAAGCCTTGATTGGTTCAGGACTGCTCCCGCTCCACCTGAATGCTGGATGATTATGCCAGAAACCGGTCTTCTAATTGCAAAAACGTTTAATTGTATTGTCCACAACATTTCACTAACCATGAACAATACATTCTTCCCGATTGATTCTGGTCCAACAAAAAATCCTCGAGTGATATCGCTATTAAACTCTGGCAACCGTCATTACCTCAATGTGGAATTACAGGGGGACGTTCCATGGCCATACGTTGATCCGCATTGGAGCGGTAACCGAACTAAAGAAGCTGCAGAATGGGTTCGAGTATATAAAAAAGAGCTAGACAGATACCACACTTACGTTCAAGCTAACAAAGGCAAGCCTGATTTTGTAGACCTTAATCCTTGATCCTGATCACTATCATTTTTTTGGTGATCAGTATTGAATTTCCATTGTATTTAGGTTGTAAAGATATTATTTATTTGTTATTTTTTACATTATACATGTAACTAAAATACATTATATGCGATTGTAAGAACATCAAATATTCATCTTCTAAAAAAATAAATTTATTTTTACAAAACACTCAAACATCTAGCTAATGTAACATGTTTTAGATTGAGAAAAAAATGAAGTATTTTTAAAAAATCTGAAAAAATCACATAACGTTTTTATGAACTTACACTGCTCAAAAAGTTTATTTTAAAAAAAAAACATTTTAAAATAAATAACACTCTTGGAGGTATAAAAACTAAATAAACACTAAAAAAATATATAAAAAACTAAGAAACTATCAAAATAAACACTAAAAAAAGGTATAAAAACTAAAAAAAAATAAGTATTATAAAAAAAAATGTAATACGCAACGTATTAGGGAATACGCAGCGTATAGGGTCTGCGTATTCCATATACGCATCAGTTAACCTATTCTTCACATTCACAGCCTCCACAATAGAAAACTCAAAAAACGCAGGATCTGGATTAATCTTCCTTCTTCGATTCCTACTCATAATCTTCAAAAAAAGGTTAGTTTTCTTTCAAGTAATATGTTTATCATTTGATTCCTGTTGCGATTTGGGTTTTTTTTTAATTTTAGTTTGGATAAAAATGTATGTTTTGTTTAATTTTAGTTTTACGCAAAAGAATTGCGTTTTTTTTCATTTGAATTCTGTTGCGAATCTAATGGAACACGAAGTTAATTTGCAGAATTAAAAACCTAATTTGGGTTTTTTTTCTTTTGTATTCTGCTAGGATTATGTTGGAGCAGGAAAAACAATACGCTGCGTATTGTTCATACAGAAGAACAATACGCTGCGTAATCCTCTATACGCTGCGTATTGTTCATCCGTTTTTTTTTTGTTTTTTTTTTGTTACACTGAATGTTTACAAGCTGTTTGTTGGGTGTTTCTTAGGTACTATGGCAGGTGTTGATGGTCACCCGTGGCTGCAGTTCAACGATCGTTCGGACGAGTTCAGGAGACTAAGCAAACTTAGGGGATTAAAGGTTTGGTCACCATTTTATCTAGACGAGGGTGTTCTTGCTGAGTGTGAGTGCATGGTGAGGTTCGAGTCGTATGTTGGGGAGGGTCCACGGAGATGGTTGTTCGGGGTGGTTAGGAACCATATGTTCTTTTTTCTGATAATGAAGTTTCTGTCAACATTCTTCTATAATCCTCGGAAGAAGAATGTCCCAGTTCAGGGACCATTCAAACGCCACGAACCTGAGACAAATCAGGTCCGTTTCAGGCTTGCAGGTACACCGTATGAGTTAACCTTGAGGCAGTTTGCGACGGTGTCTGGGTTATACACGTCAAACGAGTTGGGTACTTCGCTGTACCGTGAGGCTGTTTCTGCCATTAACCAGAACGTAATGGAAGGGTGGTGGAACACAGTTTCAGATGAGAGGTGGAAACCGAAGGGGACCAACCGTATTGGGAGCTGTGAGGACTCATTTTTGAAGTTATTTCAAAAGTTGATTTCTAATTCAATCATCCCACGAGTTAGGAGTCAGGATGTGGTAGGCATACAAGATCTGTTTTCCTTGTATTGTCTGGCTAACAACGAGTCGGTTGCACTTGCACACTGTCTTGCAGAGCTCCTGAGCACCCAGGCGAGCACCAAGGGGGACTACATTTGTTGTGGAGGGTTCGTTACTACCATTGCCCATAACCTTGGTGTTGACATGTCTAATGCTAATCGGGTCGGACCGGTTACGATCCCTCGCATGCTGGATCACAAAGCCCTTTGCAACATTCAAGTTGCAATTAAGTTACAGGGTGAGGATGGACAATTTTTTTACCGTGTCAAACATCCGTAACATTTTGGGCACGATATTGGGGGCGCTGGAGGCAGTGGTTCTGGTGCGGGACACGATTATATGGCTGATGAGGGAGTGGCACACTCCCAGAACGAGAGGCGACATCAGTATCCGGCGCTGGCGCTACCTGATGCTTTGGCTGACAGGTTAGACCGCTTTTCTCTATATTTTGTATTAATTTTATTCACTTATTTTTCATCTACTAATTAACTTTTAATTATTTAATTTGATTTACAGGTTGGACTATATTGACCTAGGCGTCCACAATATCAGACAGACGCAGTACAATGAGTGCGCCTGGAACCACCACTGGCAAGATTACCACACCCAGCAGCAGTTGGCGTATTATGCCCATCAGGGTTATACGGACTATCCTCCGCCGCCACAACGACCGGATTTTGACTACGGGCAGAATGACCCACCGTATGATGCAGGCGAGGACGACGACTGATCTGTGATGTTTTTATTTATTTTGAACATTTGTGGTTGTTCCCATCTGTGATGTTTTTTTTTTATTTTGAACTTACCTGTGGTTGTTAGTGATTGTGTGTTCGATTTCAATATAAATTATGTATTAAGAAAATCTCAGGATAAATTCAGACTCACTCTTGAGGTCTATCATGGATGAGAATATCAGGATAAATTCAGGTGATATAACAATGGTGCAACTTCTAGTAGTTGATCTTGTATGCTTCTTATAGCATCCTTTGAAAACACAAAATCCTCCAAACTTAGACTAAGGCCTTCACTGCATATATATTCCATTAACATTGGCTGCAGGGAGTTAAAAAGGTTCAGAACTTCTCTTGGGCCTTTGCTATAAAACTGTACGCTAATAATTTCACTACTATAATCCAACTTTAAAATCTTGTAAAGAATGTTTGTGGGTTGTTGGTGGCCTATTGGTGAAAAAGAAAATTACTTAGAAAAAAGAGGATTGATTTTGAAAGTGTGGTCATCTTGGATAGACAGGGCTTGTAAAGAATGTTTGTGGGTTGTTGGTGGCCTATTGGTGAAAAAGAAAATTACTGAAAAAAAAGAGGATTAATTTTGAAAGTGTGGTCATCATGGATATAAACAGACAGGGCTTGTAAAGAATGTTTGTGGGTTCTTGGTGGCCTATTGGTGAAAAAGAAAATTACTTAAAAAAAAAAGAGGATTGATTTTGAAAGTGTGGTCATCATGGATATAAACAGACAGGGCTTGTAAAGAATGTTTGTGGTTTGTTGGTGGCCTATTGGTGAAAAAGAAAATTACTTAAAAAAAAGAGGATTGAATTTGAAAGTGTGGTCATCATGGATATAAACAGACAGGGCTTGTAAAGAATGTTTGTGGGTTGTTGGTGGCCTATTGGTGAAAAAGAAATTTACTTATAAAAAAGAGGATTGGTTTTGAAAGGGTGGTCATCATGGATATAAACAGACAGGGATTGTAAAGACCCTTTACTGATGAAAAGTGTTTTCATCTTTTCAAGCCATGCTGATGAAAATAAATACATAAACTAAATAAAAAATATTTAAAAAAAATTA
>JBCNJP010003730.1:0-12061 GCA_039602395.1 Deinandra increscens subsp. villosa | reverse complement strand
TACTCGATACAAAGATTATTCTCCTCCACTCGTTCTCGTACGAACAAATACTTTGTATCAAGATATAAACCAGCTCCAGTCGAACTGTTATTGTTCGAGAAACTAACGGCAGCTGAGTTATCACAATAAATCTTCAACGGTCTTGATATGGAGTTTACAACTTTGAGTCCAGCGATAAGGTTTCTTAACAACATCCCATGGCAAGTTGCATTGTACACTGCAACGTATTCTGCCATCATTGTTGAGGTTGTTGTCAGCTGCTGCTTATGACTCCTCCATGAGATAGGTCCACCTGCTAACATAAAGATATACCCCGAAGTGGATTTCTTGTCATCTTTGCATTTAGCAAAGTCAGAATCAGAATAACCAACCACTTCCAAATAATCACTTCTTCTGTAAGTCAATTTATAGTCTTTCGTTCCTTGAAGATATCGCAATACTTTCTTAGCTGCTTTCCAATGATCTAGGCCAGGGTTAGATTGGTAACGACCTAGCATCCCAGCAATATATGCGATATCAGGACGAGTACAGACTTGAGCATACATAATGCTTCCAACTACTGAAGCGTAAGGTATCAATCTCATCTTTTCCCTTTCAACCTCTGTTTTTGGACACTGAAAAGAACCAAAAACGTCTCCCTTAACTACAGGAGCTATTGACGGTGAGCAATTTTGCATGTTGTAGCGTGTAAGGACCCGCTCAATGTAAGCCTTTTGGGACAACCCTAATATCCCATTGGGTCTATCTCGGTGTATTTCGATGCCTATGACATAAGAGGCTTCCCCGAGATCTTTCATGTCAAAATTATGCGAGAGGATTCGCTTTGACTCATGCAACATATCTAAGCTATTACTTGCCAAAAGTATGTCATCGACATAAAGAACAAGTATAGTGAAGTTGCTCCCACTCATCTTGAGGTAGGTACATTGATCCACTTGGTTTTTTATGAAACTTTGTTTTTTCATGACTTCATCAAATTTCAGGTACCACTGACGCGATGCTTGTTTTAGCCCATATATGGATTTCTTTAGCTTACAGACTAAGTGTTCTTGACCTTTAGGTTTAAAACCTTCAGGTTGATTCATGAACACATCCTCATGCAAGTCACCGTTAAGGAAAGCGGTTTTAACGTCCATTTGATGTAGCTCTAAATCGTAATGAGCTACTAGGGCCATAACAATCCTTAAAGAATCCTTTCGTGAGACAGGTGAGAAAGTTTCTTGATAGTCAATTCCCTCTTTTTGAGTGTAGCCTTTTGCAACCAATCGTGCTCTATAGCGTTCAACGTTTCCATTTGGATCTAATTTGGTTTTGAAAACCCATTTACATCCTACGGGTTTTACACCCTTGGGTAATTCAACCAGATCCCAAACTTCATTCTGATTCATGGATTCAAGCTCATCAATCATAGCTTTCTTCCATTCAGAACACTTTTCACTATTAATGGCTTCATTATAAGAGGTAGGATCATTATACTTTCCTAAATCCAAATCAGCTTCATTCAGGTAGGTTATGTAATCATCAAAGTTAGTAGGCCTTCTAGGCCTAGATGACCTCCTTAACTGATTTTCTGGTTCTGTAGATTCATCCATAGGTTCATGGATTTGCTCTTGGGTATGCAATGGTGCTTCATTATTAGTTATATTTGGAGCAACGCTTGAATCTGAGGAGACAATCAGTGGTGTAGAGTTCTGTGCAGGAGGTGTAATTTGGGGTATGATCAAATTGTCTCTCCCCCCCCCCACCTCTTGCATCTCTTGCAAATCATAATCAGGATTTTCACTGCTCCCACTGACCTTTGGGGTTTCTAGGAATTCCGCATGACGAGTTTCTATAATACGTGTGACGTGGGAAGGACAATAAAATCTGTATCCCTTTGAATTTTCGGGATATCCGATAAAGGAACAACTGACCGTTTTCATGTCAAGTTTCTTTTGTTGAGGATTATAAGGTTTAGCTTCGGCAGGACAACCCCATATTTTCATATATCTTAGACTTGGTTTTCTTCCTGTCCATAACTCGAAAGGAGTTTTAGGGACAGATTTAGAAGGAACCCTGTTTAATATGTGAACTGCTGTCTTTAATGCCTCGGTCCATAAGAATTGAGGTAGTCCTGAATTGGCCAACATACTTCTTACCATATTCATGAGGGTTCTATTCCTCCTTTCAGCAACGCCATTCTGCTGAGGAGTACCCGACATGGTGTATTGGTTTATGATCCCATGGTCCTTACAAAATCTATAAAATGGACCTGGAGCCTGACCAACATCAGTATGTCTACCATAATATTCACCCCCACGGTCTGACCTCACAACCTTTATTTTGCATTTCAGTTGATTTTCAACTTCAGCTTTAAAATCTTTAAAGGTTTCAAGTGATTCAGATTTTTCTTTAATCAAATATAAGTACATATAGCGCGAGTAATCATCTATGAAGGTGATAAAAGAATTATGTCCGGTTATTCCATCAGGATAGGGACCACTAATATCAGTATGAATAATCTCTAATAAATTAGAGCTCCTAGTGGCGCCCTTTTTATTCCCTTTAGCCATTTTACCTTTGATGCATTCAACACATGTCTCAAAATCAGTGAAATCGAGATTCGGTAATATTTCATCCTTCACTAGTTTAGACATTCTGTCTCGTGAAATGTGGCCCAAACGTTGATGCCACAACATGGATGAAGTTTCGGAACCTCGTTTTCTCTTTGTTAAATTCTCATTTACATTATATGATAACAATGATTTTGAGAATTCGTCATCTAGTTCTAATTTATACAGAGATCCATCCAGATAACCACAACCAACAGTTAAAGAATTTAGAGAAATAGTGACTTTGCCATGCCCATGTGCAACATTAAAACCATCAATGTCTAATTTAGGAACTGATACTAAATTTCGAGTTATTCTCGGTACATATAAAGTATCATGAAGTTCAATACAATGACTAGTTTTCATGAGTAATCGCACAGTTCCAATGGCTTCAACATTTAGGGCTTCACCACTTCCCATTCTAACCGTTCTTTGGTTTCTTTCCAGCTTCCGGATTGTAAGGAATCCCTGTGTTGAGTTAGTTACATGAACCATAGAACCAGAATCAACCCACCATGTATTAGATGGAACATTAATATTAAAGGACTCAATTATCATATATAAATGATTACCTTTCTTAGCCAACCACTCCTTGAATTTGGAACAATCCTTCTGCTTATGTCCGTTGTTGCGACAAAATTTGCAGAAGATCTTTCCCCTAGAGTTCCTTGCGCTGGATGCAGTACCTACATTTGTCTTAAGAACTTTAGACCCTTCCTTCTTGTCAGAATTGCCCTTCCTCTTGTTTGATCCGGTAGTAGTGACGTGAACAACATCAGGTTTTTCTAGCTTCAGACGTTCCTCCTCCTGCACACACATAGCTATCAATTCACCCATAGTCCATTTATCTTTCTGAGTGTTATAATTGACTTTAAAAGCATCAAAGCGTGCAGGAAGGGAAGTCATGATGAAGTGCACTAGAAAACCATCACTGATCTCCATGTCTAAACCCTTTAGTTTGTGGGCCATGTCGCTCATCATCATTATATGCTCACGCACACCACCAATCCCATCATATTTTGTAGTAACCATCTTCAGAATTAAAGTGCTTGCATGCGCCTTAGAAGTCCCCTTGAATTGTTCCTCCACAGAATCCAAGTAAGTCTTAGCATTATCAGAATCAGGAATAGCTCCCCTGATAGCAACAGAGATGGAATTCTTGATAACCATCAAAGACATTCTATTAGACCTATCCCACTTTTCATGCTTTTGTTTCTCTTCTTCAGAACTTTTGTCAGTAAGAGCAGCGGGAGTGTCATGTCTCAAGGCATAGTCAAGATCCAACATACCAAGAGTGAGTTTCACAGAATCTTTCCATGAAGGAAAGTTTGCACCGGTCAGAGTTTCAACCCCTAGATTTGGAGTTAAAGTGGATGCTGAATTGAGATAAGTGAGATATGAAAATTTAGAAGAGTTTAAGTGATCTATAATATGGGATAAATAAGCAAAGCAGGAAAAATTTAGAACAATTGAAGATATAGTCTACTATAACACCAAAATAATAGACAAATTGAGTTCTACTTGAATGTTGGCTTCGCGTTGGCTTTGACCAACATTCAAGTATTATGAACAAGTTTAGGTAATGTTTTGCCTGAACACTGGCTTCGCGTTGGCTTTAACCAGTATTCAAGTATTATGAATAAGTTCAAGTAATGTTCTACTTGAACATTGGCTTCGCTTTGGCTTTGACCAATATTTAAGTATAATGAACGAGTTCTGATAATGTTCTGCTTGAACATTGGCTTCGCGTTGGCTTTGACCAATATTCAAGCATTATGAACATAAATATGTAAGGCTCTACTTGAATGTTGGCTTCGCTTTGGCTTTGACCAACATTCAAGTGTTATGAACATGTGTGAAAATAGGGTATACAAAATAACACAATGCCTTTGGGCATATATGTAATATATGTGCATATTACCCTAATAATTATATTGCACATCATCAAACAATTTGCATTTTGGTTCACAGGTTAACAATATGCAAATCAAGCCTTTCATTCAGATTTACTATTATACGTCATCCATATAAAATAAGTTGTTCATGAAATGTTAGGTTCTCATAACAAAATTAGGATTCCAAAATCAACCTTTAATTAGGAATTCAAGAGATTCCATCACCTTTAGGAACAAACAAACTATAAATTTATTCGGTTGTTGGAATGATTAAATTTAACGAGAATCATTTTGACTAGATATATGGATGCCAAAACAATAGTTATGAATAGGAAAAACGTATGGGTTAACCATACAGCCATTATTCGAATAAGATATAGATCTTAAGTGACATCATGATTCATATCTTCGAAGTTAAAAGGCGAAATATATGCATACACATATTCCATCAAAATAGTTAATGGATGATAATTCAACTCAATTAACTTGCGGCAGAGATAAAAAAATAGAATAAAATATATATTATATTTCAGGAAAACCAAACACTGTTGATTTAATAATGATTAAGTCTCGTAGCTTTCAAACATGAAACCATTAGAAGTGAGACATCCATATTTTGATGGCCATTGTGAATAAAATATGCAACAGTATATACGATCAAAATACATAGATTTAAGTAATCTATCAGGTGACTAAATTGAATGAATTGATACGTTAACCATGGCTCTGATACCACATGTTGAATAATCCGTGAATACGGTGATCAACATATGAGAGTGGATCAAATATCAATTCAATCATGATGAAGAACGAATATTAGGAACACGACTTACTTGCAGGGAATGATAGCTTAGAGGTTGAAGAAGAAGATGCCATGATCCTTTAGGAGTCGTTCCCGTTATGATGCTTGTAGGTTAAGATGGAGTTGTGTATCTTGAGAGAGAGTTATGTGGTGTTATATATAAGCCCTCTATGTGATCTCAAGAGTCCCAACCATTTAAAGGGAAACCTTTCATGTTTCTTATGTAGTTATATCCATCATAAAACTACATATTAATTTACTTAAGTCTTTATGATGAAGTTAATGATCTATAGGCCACATTATGTAGGATATTTCCAACAGATATTATCATATGTTAAAATGTTATAAATGGTTAAGTATTGCTATAATCATGTTTTAGTATGTTATAACTTGCTAGCATGCTTAATTGTGATTTTTTTGGTTAACCATCTTGTTTATAAATTAATATATGCTAATGACAAATATTCATGGACTAAATTTGGTGCTTAAAGACACTTATGGACTTAGTTTGAACTTTAGAAAGTGTTACATAAATTTTGGACATAAAAATGATAACATCAAGACATTTAAATGTATTCTTATGGTAATATATTGTGACACCCCGTATATTTCATGTTAACTTTAATATTATATTAACGTGCAATTATCTGATTTTCTATGTGCATTAGGCTTAATTTATTCAAATTAGGTGAACTTGCATGCCAACATAGTCAAACTAGGTCCGACAATGTTTATCCATAGTGGAAATCAGCTTAAAGTTCCGTGACTATTCAGGATGGAACTTCAATAACAAAAATATAAAATATCCATTTTATATTTTTCATAATATTACGTTACGTCGTAACGTGTTCAAAACAAGTCGTTTATTCAAACGACGAGTTCATTTCAAAAACAAAGTTTTATATTCATAAAACTTAGTCACTTTATTCAAACAACACTATATTCTCACTTCATAATCTAAATATCGGTTTAGATTTAAACGTTCAAATTCAACCGTTTATTTCAAACGACGAATTCATGTCAGTCAAAACAAAATTTTACATTCGTAAAGTTTAGCCATTTCATTCCAAACAATTTTCCGTTTACATTTACATACACTAAACCTTCGTTTAGATTCAAATGTCAAAATTCAAACGAATTATATTTTTGACAAACGACGTCCTAATTTATAAACGACGTCCTAATTTATAATCAATCGAAAACATTCAAAGTGTACATTTCAATCATCATAACATCAAGACATGTGACAATCCAATTCCGTCTGTTCAAACAAAACATGATGGTTATTATTATCCATCCATTTTATATTCATATAAAATTCGTCCGGATACGCGTCAAAAATCAAATTTCTATTCGTTTATCATTTTGACTCAAACGAGGTGTCCTTGGACTCGTTGGATCGACCCGACCCGAAACCCGAATCGGCCCAGTGAGCCTAATGGGTCAACCGACCCATTCTTCCTCCTTCATTTCCCCTTCGGTCCGTAACACCCCTGGCCCATTTCCCTTTTTCTTCGGCCCGGCCTAGCCCATTTTCTTTTCTTTTTCCGATTTGGGCTTGAGCCTAACCCGATTTTTCTCCCTTTTTCTTTGGGCCGCCGAGCCCGTTTTCTTTCCCTCCTCTCTTCTTTCTTCTCGGATTTCTTTCTTTCCCTTCTTTTCTTCCTTGTCCGAATCCAACCAAGGCTCCAACTAAAGCACTAGATTTTTGTGGTCTAACACCACATGCCTAAACCCTAATGTTGGCTAGATCTCCTATTATGTAGCATAGATATGGAACACAATTGTCCCTCAAGGACAAGACATGCATCAAGATCCTTTGGTTAACTCTTGTGACCACTTACACACCCAACATTCTTGTCTCCTTAGCCACCCTTTTGCTCCCTTGTTCCCTCCTCTTGAAGCCGGTTTCGAGCACCCTCCACAACCATCTCCACTTCATTTCTAATTCACAAAAACAAGGGTGATCAAGAGTTAGGATCAAGCCATCCATCTCCTCATCTCTTCTTTTTTTCTTTCGGTTCTAGACAAGCAAAACCGAACCCCTCGGTTTTCTTTTAAAACCGTGAACCACCAAGCAACCTAGCCATAATCTTATATACTTGCACACCTTTTAAACACTTAACCATTTCCAATTCACAAACACTCAAACACTCTTTCTCTCATCCCTTTCACTTTCTCTCGGCCCTCCAAGAACCGACGCCAACCACCACCATTATCTTGTCATTCAAGCTTCTAGTTCAAGTATACATCATCTAAACTCAAAGTGAGTTCATGTCCTTGCATTTCTACATCAAAGAGGCTTATTTTCCTTCCATTCTAACCACATAAAAATAATCATCTTTTGTTTCATCATGTTCTTTGCCATCCTTTCAATCTTTCATCATCATCATCCTAAATCAAAGTTCAAGGGTGGGTTTAGGAGCTTAACCGGAAGCTTAATCAACACCAATCGATGTCACACACGGATCCGGATAAAGCTTCAGTGAGAAAACCTTAGGTTTTCCTTAATATTTCATGATTATCATCCTTAATATGTCACAAATTTATATTCATGATCCAAGTCTTGATGTTATTGGTTGATGATTCACTAGCAATCCATGTTATTAGTAACATAATACACACTTTGTTGGAACTAGATCATGGTTACACACGTGATTTTTGAGAAATAATGATCGTTATGTTTATGTCATAACATAAATAACATTATGTTATGAGAATACTTTAAAAACCACTAAGAACCATGAACATCTAAACATACTAGTATGTATGTTTAGTGAAATAAGCCATGTTAACTAGCCTAAAGTCATATTTTTACAAAATATATGCATATTTCTAAGGCTTGATGAACATGACGTTTATAATGTGTGTAATAAAATATGTTTTGTAAAAATCCATATAAAACTTCATAAAATATCATTTGTTTAGTATCCTGACAAAATAAATAATGATAGTCATTTAATAAAACATAAAACGCTATTTTGTTAAAAGAAATACTTAACATTAAAAGATATATAAATAATGATTTTTATGACTAAAGTTATGATGTTTTGAGACCTATAAAATGTGTGTTATTAAGTTACCGAATCAGTTTTCAAAGTCACATTTAAACCCGAACCATTAAACGTTCAAAAACGGAAAATTCGAAACCCGTAACGTGACTTTTCGAACTAAAATATTTAGTATTTTTGAATAAAATAAGATTCTGGTCCAGAACCTTAAACGGAATCATTTTCATATATAAAAATGTTTCATGAAGTTCATAAATGGAAAATAATATTTTAGAGGCAAACCAGACAAAAACTGTGACTTTCGGTACCGCGAAAACGCCAATTTTTGCAAATTAAATTTCTACCGACACACTTGGTAATTTAAAACCACAAACCTCACCAAAATAGGTCCATAAACATTTCCTAAGTGCTTAGGAAACTCAAAACATCATAAAACGAGTCATTACGGTCAAACCAGTGAAAACTGGCATCCTAACGGATAAACCGACGTTCAAATTTTACAGAATATAAATTCTTATATTTTAAAATCATTAATTCACAAAAATAGATATATTTTATATGTGTCAAATGAATTTTTCATAAAAACGCAACTAATACCGTGTATTGACGCGCGGTAGAAAACGCGTGTTCGAACCTTAAGTAAATGAAAGAATTTATTTATAATTTCAAGGGGTTCAAAACCTCATTAATATTTAATAACAATAAATATTCATATTTTTCGTGTCATTCGTGAAAATAAGTATATAATTCAATATAATATTGTCTATTTGCGAAAAACCAAATATTATTTATTTATTCAAATAAATAATTATTTTCATAACTCTATATTATTTGTTTTCCAACACAATAATAATTCAAGATTTCCATCAATGTCATCGGGTAATTTCTCTCAAGACTTAGCATCGAACATTGGGTGACGTATTTACTAATCCCAATTTAGCCAACCCCTAAGACGTCTTAATATTATATTATAGACGCTTGCTAGGCTACTTTACTCAATTCACATCTGTCAGTCCATCTTCATATCAAGTGAGTTTCACGGCCCCTTTTACTTTTCTGTTTTCTAAACTATGGGGGACAATTCAATGAATGCCAATTCAAATTCATTTTGTCTGATATTATTGATAGCTGTAACACGTACTGATTGCATGTTCTTTTCATACTATCCCAATATGTGTATTCATGTTGATTCATGTTATATGCCTAAATTCCCACTATTAATTAAATTCAATTAGTTCATTCGAAACGATAGCTTGTGAATAGATCTATTTGGGTTGACGACCCTGCCCTGACTTGGTCGCTCCAGTCTTGATTCCACGGTTATAGTCAAGGGGTACACTAGTTATTCTGGTCATTCTGTGTACTTGGGATAGGACACTAGGAGTGGGTAAACAGTTAGTTTTGAATTCAAGGTTCAAGCTTGATCTTTACAACATCAGAGTCTACAAAAATAATATCATGACGACCAAACATTTCAAACATTGTTTCAAACACTGATTCAAACAACGTTCAACCATTTTCATGTGTCATCAAACCTGTGAACTCACCAACATTTCTAGTTGACTTTTTAAATTTCTTGAATTCTCAGGTGATTAAGGATGCAATTCAATGTCTTTCTACATAGATCCTGCTTGTCTCATATCATGGTCTGCTTGCCGCGTGTTCATGCATTTCACTTGGGAGATTTAGTCACGTTTCACCTTAGGGTTGTCATGATTTAAAATCTCATAACGTTGTCTTTTGAAACTTAACATGTATTTCCACTACTACTTTCCGCTGCCACTGTTCTAAATATTTAAATAAATGTTTAAGACTTATGTTTTCGAAAGACAAATGACTTTTCTAAACGTTCACCTAGATTTCAATCATTCATAACCATGACCATGATGCTAAATCAGTCACATGCCCACATTTAGCCATTCTCGAGGTGTGACATATATTGATTTAGTAATTTTATAAAAATTACTATGATAATATAAACCATAAAAGTTAGCCATAGAAATAGTTATATAAAATGGACTTATTTTATAAATGAAAAATGGCCCTTAATAATCTCAGTTATCTCATATTGGCCGATGATAATCCCCGTTTTGATTTTCCCCACAGTAATCCCAATTATTAAATCATTGGAATATATTGATCCGCCGTTAGTGTGAGGGACTGTTTTTTTAATTTCTTAAAATGAAGGGACTTTTTTTTATAGTTTCTTAAGCTCACTACCCCGTTGAACCTCTCTCCGTCGCCGACTAGACTCCCGCCTCCTCCTCCCTAGTCATTCCACACCTGTCAACCAGTCAATGCTATCGTCGCCGCCTCTGGCAGCGCCTATTTCCCAGCGGAAATTGGAACGGGATTCAGCAGCGGGGGAAGCTTCACTTGAGTCCAGCGACAGAGACAATCGATAGGAGGCGGCGGCAGCGGAGTTCAACCGGGGATGAAGCTAGATTTTCCGGTGTTTAAGAAATTACATACAACCTAATGTGTGGTCTCGCTTCTCTAAATTCCGCCGTCTTCCTTCTTTGGTTCTCCTATTTATTCCCCATCAGTGAAATTGTGACGTCTTCATGGAATTAATGTTGCTGTTTAAATTGTTGGTAAGTTAGGGTTTAAGATCTATCACTCTTCTAATTTGAATATTACTCATGCGGTCAATTGATGCTAGATTTTTTTATAGTGAATTTGTTTAATCCCATTGTCTTTCAAATCCTATACTAAACGATTAATTTCATAACAAATTCACCATTGAAGTATACATCTGATCATTGAAGTTCATTATGTATTTATATTTAAAAAATTTAACATTCGTAGTCAGCTGGGTTTTGTAGATTTTTTTCTAAGCCTATTAACCAATTTTATCATTCATGTGAATGTTTATCATCGCCGCCTGGATTAGTGTACAGTTTAAGAAATTAAGGGAGTAGTGAGTTTAAGAAATTACAAAAAAGTCGCTTTACTTTAAGAAATTACAAAAAAGGTCCATCACACTAGCTAGGTTAGTGTATAGTTAATGGTGATTCAATATAGGCCAATGGTTTAATAATTGGGATTATTATGGGGAAAAATCAAAATTGGAATTCTTATCGGTCAATATAGGATAAGTGGGATTAATATGGGCCAATTTTCCTTTATAAAAATATGATTTCTAAACACAAGACTTAAAATGCTTGTTTGGATTTTATAAAAATAAAATGAATAAAAAATATAATTATATTTTTATATAAAAATGGTATGAAAAACCGAGGTGGTGGGCAAAATATACCTTGGTTGCGGAAGCGGATCGAGTCTTTGTGTAACTCGTTTTTGTAGAAACAAATGAACACTCGGATATGAACACGATGGTGTTTGAGATGTGATGATGATGATGAGCAAAGCTAGTATAAACATGGATAGATGAAGAACAAGATAGATAGATAAACAAGGTGGAATGATAGATAAATAAAGATAACCAAAAGATTACATTTTACCTACCCCACGCATTCCCGGGTATCATGAACTTACTAGGTGAGTTCATGAACCCTTGACAAGCTTCAAAGAACCATGACTAACTCTCTCTCACTAGACATACATCATCGAGTCTTTCATATGAGTAAGACTTACTATATATACTACAAAACTCACTAAGGGCATAATAGTAAAACTACCAACTAGTGACAATATTTAAACAATAAATAATATTCACTAGAGCCATATTCTTTAGTTGAGTCTTGTGTCTTGAGTTGTCATGTTATTCACCGTGTTGTCGGGACGGTAGACGTTAAGTGG
>JBCNJP010003729.1:0-56000 GCA_039602395.1 Deinandra increscens subsp. villosa | reverse complement strand
CAACTACTTTGCCCTTCTTCTTATTTCCACGCTTTCCCTTCTTAGCCTCAGGCTTTCTGACACCTTCTAATTGGATTGCGAGTACATCAGGTGCCTTGCTACTGCTACTACCAAGGTTATTCTCGGCAGTCTTGAGCATGCCATGAAGCTCAGTCACTTTCTTCACCAGATTGTTCATATTGAAGTTCACCCTAAAAGGGGTGAAGGCGCTGGACTGTGACGCTAGGATTAGGTCCATCGCTGTTGGAACTTAAAATCTATGTGACTGACGCCATCAAATCTGTTTACCGAAGCATTCGACTGAAGAATCCATGTGAATTGATTCAGAGACACGGGTTGTGATGCTCGAGGCTTGCAGTTTGGACCGAAGACCGTTTTCCGGAAAAGTCAACCGTTCGGGTCAACGGTCAACGTAAAAGTCAACGGAAGATCGGTTCGAGCGAGTCAAGCTTCGGATTAATTAAATCAACTTTGATTTAATTAATATTTTATGTTATTTACCTTTCTTGTAATTTCGTTAAGTTGTTATGTTTTTCTGTTGTTAGTCACCCTCACTATATATAGTGAGGGTGCCCATTACAAGAAAGAGTCTCTGAGTGTGGAGATGATGAATTTCTTGTAGAGTGTGAGATTTCCATTCTAGAGAGAGAGAGTGAGTCATGGATTTCCATGAGAGAGTTTTGTCATGATTTCTTGATTGTAACCATTCGATTAATGAAATCATTCGACTAGTTATTATCATCTTTCTTATGTTTATGATTATCCATTGATTCTTCTCATCTTCATCTTCATTCATCTTATTCTTTTGAGTTCTTCGAATCTGATCCTAATTCTTGCTCAAGATCAGGATTCTTGATGTGAAAATCGGTCCTGAAAAATGGTATCAGAGCGGGTAACCGATCAGATTTCATCTCACGATGAATCTGGTCACTCGAATCTGGATTTTGAGCTTGAATGGGTGAAGATGAGAAAACTCATTTTTGAGACTTTTTCTTCTATTTTTCTTGTTTCTGGATGGATTCTGATAATATGGATGCTTGATTCGTGTTTGGGAGTTCATCTAGATGCATTTTTATGTTCATCTTGTTGAAATCAGTAGGAGAAATTGATGATCCGAGCTGTTTTTGAAGCTATTAGAGTTTTTCCCGTATTTGGGGTTTTTGAAGATTTTGAGCTTTGATTCTTGGTTTTCTGGGCATTTCTTCATGTTTTCGGATGAAGTGAGGCATGATTCTCAATGGAAAAGGCATTCCGTATCCATTGGAAGCACCCATTTCATCTGATTCTCAACCGTTTGGGCAGATCTGGAAAAACACACACTAGTATGTGTTTCATGGTGTTCTTCGTGTTCTTGAAGATTTCCAGAATTTGAAGACAGTTTTTGATCCGATTTGCTACTGTTATGGAGTGTTGGTGGCCACAACATTGTCATGGATGGTTTAGCTTCACACATCGTGCATCATAACGGGTTTTCTTATCATTTCTGGGCAGATTCAAGTTCATCAAAGTAAGGGTTTCTTATGTTCATCATTTTTCCGGATTATTCTAACTGTTTTGAAGGTATGAAGATTGTCCTAGCGGACTTCTCATGGGCTTAGCGAACTTCTGTTCATCTTTAGCAGACTTCATAAGTCTTAGCGGACTTGACGTTTTTCTTAGCGGACTTGACGTTTGTCTTAGCGAACTTGAATCAGGTTTAGCGAACTTGAAGTTCTGCTTAGCGAACTTCAGTCCCTAGCGAACTTCTCAAGCCTCTTAGCGAACTTCTGGTAAGCTTAGCGCACTTGAACGGGTTAGCGGAATTGTTTCTGGGTTTTCGTTCAAGACTTTTTCGACGGATTCTGAGACTACAGGGTCGTAGAGGATGATCTCAGGAGTCCAACGAGCTAAGAATCATCAATTTTGGTTGAGTTTTGAGGGAGATATGGCATGAATACGGTTTTCCGGCGAGGTGCTCGATATTCCGGCAAGCTTTTAGGGTTTCTAGGTGGTCCGAATTCTTGTATGGATGAAGATGACACCAGGGTTGACGTGGCGATCAACTACTGGTTAGAAAGGAATGTTGGTTGTTCTTTTCTCTCTCCCATGTCCGTCCTCTCTATCATTTTGTCGGATTACAATAGTCAACTCTATTGGTTGTCGAATAGTGATTGGCCAAGAAAATTCGCGTGGGCCAAGCTCAGAAAAGAAAACAACCATTTTTGTCGCATTGCTTTTTGGGCTGTCCTCATTTAATTGGAGAAATGGTCAGCGTGGGACCCGCCACCAATAAGAGAATTCGTTGATAGCCATGCGCTGGCTGCCTCTCATTGGCTATCCTCTATATCACACAGATCCATATCTCTCAGCCGCTGGATGCCTTTTTTTTTGCACCGTTGGATTAGTTTGCTCCTTTAATCTGATTGGGCAACAGCTTCTCACGTGGAGTAACCAACTGTCCTATATTTTAGGGATTCTCCCAACTAAGCCAATATGAACGTTGTGGACCACTTAGTCCACGTTCTATATCATTTGTCCGAGTCTTTAGGCTTGTCTACACGTTTCTTTGACCCTGCAATTTATAAGACACATGGGAAAAACAAACGGGTTAGTTGATAACTGTAATTCAGGATGCTCGAACCTGCCAGGATCCTGAACTTGCGTAAGGATATTGAACCATTTGAGCTTCCGTCCAGGATCCCGGATTATCAGCCCTAACAATTGCCCCTGAATTTTAATAGTTGTCGACCAAGAAGACGGCTGTAAAAATTCAAACTCAACGCCATCTCTTGAAATAATTACGAAGGTGACTCGTTAGCTCCTGATTTGATAGCAACGCAACTTCTCATGTGATTTCCCCATAAATAACTCCAAGTTGCTGTCTTCCCCATACATCAGTCGAAACCCTGTCGATTGCTCTTTTTGTATTTCCTGCATATATATGACTAAGTAGTATTTTGATCATCATGGTGTGTTATGTATATTTTTGGTTATTTTAAAAATGTTTGAATGAGGATCCTACAGGATGCTTAGTTTAGAAATTCCAAAGCCCATAAAACTTTGTCAATGTTAACAAACCATGATGTTAGCCAATACTTGGTTAGTAATAAAAATATGCAATATGCGCAGTACCAATGTCACCTGTTCAAAAGTAATTCAACTGTGGAGATAACCAGGATCCATGAGGATCCTTAGGAATCCTTAAGATATACTTGATGAAATTCCAATGAATCTGAGAATAAGTCTTGAGCATTTAGGAACAAGTCAAACAGGGGTCAAGCCCAACCTTGTCTTCTGAGGTACGAAATGTTTTATAAGTCTTGGGTCTAAGCCAACTGGGGTCAAGCCCAAAAACTTGAGAGACACGAAAGTGCCTAAACCTTAGTTAATGTGAGAACATTAAAAACCTTTGTTATTCTGAGGACAAGCTCAAAAATACTTGGGACTAAGCCAACTGGGGTCAAGCCCAAAAACTTGAGAGACACGAATGTGCCTAAACCTTGGTTGACATGAAAATGTCAAAAACCTTAGAACCTTTACGAGATGACACGTCTGCCACCCATTTTGAAGTGCACTCTATGGCCAACAGTGGCGAAATTATCAGCCACCCTTAGATGGACTGGTCGCACCACCTTGAACCATAGGCCACCATCATGCGCTCCTGGCGAGGGTCTTGCGCTCCTGGCGATTCCCATTAGTGAACGAGAAGGTGAAAACCTCCTAAACCTTTGATAGCATTCTGAATGCCTTATACTTAGAAGAGGTGATCAGCCTCTAGCTCGCGACAGGAAGCTTAAAACATCTGCAAAATACCTCAAGGCTTGGTTAGGGGTGGGTGTTAGTTTGGCTAACACCCCTCCGATGCCTAAGTCAGTAATCATTCCACGAATATAATAATATGAAATTGAAATAAGGGTCAAAAATTATACATGAAGTTTTCGAAGTCTAAACAAGAATTCTTTTGATATGCTCAGAGGATCTAGAGAGCGCTTACATAAAATATAACTTCAAATGAATTGCATTCCAAGCTCTTGGGAGCAACTCACCTTCCATAGTAGCTAGCCTGTACGCTCCCTTTCCAGCTTCTGAATCTATTAGGTAAGGTCCTTCCCATTTAGGTGCGAGTTTTCCATGTGCTGGATTGGTAGTGTTTTGAAAAGCTTTCCTGAGTACTAGATCTCCTACTTGAAATCTTCTGACCCTCAAATTCCTGTTGTAAGACTTGGCAATCCTTTGCTGGTATGCTGCCATCCTGAACTTTGCGAGATCTCTAATTTCATCGACTGCTTCAAGATCTTCAAGGAGCTCTTGCTTATTTTTTTCAAAATTCCGGCAGCTCGTTCTTGCAGTTGGCATCACCATTTCAGTAGGTATTACAGCTTCAGATCCAAATACTAAGGAAAATGGTGTTCGACCAGTAGCATTTTTGGAGGTCGTTATGTCTGCCCACAATACAAAAGGTAGCTCTTCAGCCCACTTCCCTTTCTTGTCTCCTAGCTTCTTCTTGAGATTATTGATGATGATTTTATTGCTTGATTCTGCTTGGCCATTAGCTTGTGGGTGTATGGGAGTCGAAGTTACCATCTTGATGCCCCATGCTTCACAAAAACTGGTCGTCCTTTTACCTATAAATTGAGATCCATTGTCGCACACTATTTCTGATGGGATTCCAAATCTTGTAAGAACATTCCTTTTAATGAAGGAAATCACTTCTTTTTTCTAACTTGAACAAAGGCTTCGACTTCAATCCATTTAGAAAAGTAGTCCGTCATGGCCAACATGAAGACTTTTCCTCCAGGTGCTACAGGCAGCTTACCAACTATATCCATGCCCCACTTCATGAACGGCCATGGAGATGATATCGAATGGAGCGGCTCGGCAGGCTGATGAAGGATGTTGCCGTGCCGCTGGCATGCATCACACTTCTGAACGAAGGCCATTGCATCCTTCTTCACAGTAGGCCAGTAGTATCCTGTTCTCAATACTTTAGAAAATAGTGATCTGCTCCCAGTGTGGTTGCCACAATCACCTTCGTGAATATCCTGGAGTACTGCAAGTGCCTCAGGCTGCTCGAGGCATCTCAAGTATGGTCCTGCAAGAGATTTCTTGTATAAGATACCATTTATTATATAATATGGGATTACCTTTGTTCGAAAGAGCCTGGGATTCTCGTTTTTGGGGACTTCTCCTTCTTGGATAAATCTTCTGATAGGGTCTGTCCAGGATTTCTGAGGATCCTGAGAATCTACCATATCCGGATCTTTATCTGCTGTGATGTCATTAACTTCCTGTTCTTCGATTGCTGGTGTCAGGATGTGAGTTATGGGAATCTTGACACCTTCTGGGATCCTTAAGGATGATGCTAAATTTGCCAAAGCATCAGCTTCTGCGTTTTCTTCTCTAGGCACCTGTGATATGCTGCAATTTTCAAAAGATAATGCTAATTGTTTTACGAGGTCTAGATATTTGGTTAACCTTTCGCCTTTCACTGCATAGGATCCATTAAACTGGTTAGTTAATAACAAAGAATCAATAAAAACTTGAATGTGTTGGATACCCATATCTTTAGCGAGTTGTAATCATGCAATTAAAGCTTCTTATTCGGCTTCATTATTAGTAGCCTTAAATTCACAATGGATAGATAGAGGAATAATGTCCCCCTGTGGCGATTTCAGTAGCGCACCCAATCCTGTTCCTCTAACGTTAGATGCTCCATCTGTATACAAGACCCAGCTGCCTGAAGCTTCTTCGAGCTGCTTGACTTCTAGTTCAACTTCTGGCAGTATATCGCTGCTGAAATCAGCCACAAAATCTGCTAGGGCCTGTGACTTAATCGCTGTTCTTGGCTCGTATATGATGTCATAGGCACTTAATTTAACTGCCTATTTCGCCATTCTTCCAGACATTTCTGGCTTTCTTAAGACACACTTAATAGGATAGTTAGTTTTCACATAAATAACATGAGTTTCAAAGTAGTGTCTTAACTTTTGAGAAGCCATGACAATGGCTAAAATCAATTTTTCTAAATAAGAATACCCGGTCTCAGCATCTAGCAACGTTTTGCTTACATAGTATACCGGATGCTGTTGTCCCTCATGAACTTTCACAAGCACAGCACTTATCGAGCTGCCTGAAACTGCCATATAGAGAGATAGTGGTTCGCCCTTGACTGGTTGCATTAGAAGTGGAGCAGATGATAAATATTCTTTTAAGGAGCTCAGAGCTGCTTCATGCTTTTCGTCCCATTCGAACTTTTTGTTTTTCTTCAATATGTCATAGAACTCTTTGCTCTTTTCAGATGATCTTGATATAAATCTGTTGAGTGCTGCTACTCTGCCAGTTAGTCTTTGAACTTCTTTGACATTCGTTGGAGACTTTAAGTTTATGATTGCTTGGATCTGTTCGGGGCTGGCCTCAATTCCTCTTTCAGTAACCATGAAGCCTAAGAACTTGCCGGCTCTTACTCCGAAATGGCACTTCGAAGGATTCAATTTCATGTTGAACTGGTCCAAGATATCAAAAGCAGTTTCAAGATCTCTAGGATGGTCCTTTGCTTTTTTCTATTTCACCACCATATCATCTATGTATACTTCCATGGTGTCCCCCAGTTTGTCTTTTTACATCATGTTGACTAGCCTTTGGTATGTGGCACCTGCATTTCGTAAACCAAAAGGCATTGCAATATAACAATAAATACCTGTGGGAGTCATGAAGGCCGTGTCTTCCTGATCTGATGGTTCCATTTGAATTTGTTGAAAGACCGAAGATGTGTCCATAAAAGTTAGCATCTCATGCCCAGCAGTCGCGTCCACCATAGAATCAATGTGTGGTAGAGGGAATGGGTCTTTTGGACAAGCCTTGTTTAGGTCTGTGTAATCTACGCATACCCTCCACTTACCATTTTTCTTCTGGACTACCACCACATTAGCCAGCCATCGAGGATATTTAACTTCCCTAATCATTTTTTACTTGAGCAGCCTGTCAACTTCTTCTTGGATTATGATGTTTCTCTTAGGAGCAAACTTCCTTCTTTTCTGATGTATTGGCCTGAAAGAATCATCTATACCAAGTTTATGAGTAATAATATCTTTAGATATACCTGTCATGTCTTCATGTTTCCATGCAAATGTTGTGACTCGGGACTTCAGGAGGCTCACGAGCTGCTCCTCAGTATCCTCAGGAATATTGGTTCCTACCAGCACTTTGATTTCAGGATCTTCAGGATTAAGTTGAACTTCTTTGATTTCTAATTCCTTTGTCATCTGAATTCTTCGTGCTGGTTTCTTTAATTGCTATGCTGGCTTTGGCTTGATGGTGTTCTTCATAGCGGAAGTATAGCAATCTTTGGCTTCTTGTTGATCGCTTAGTATTCTTACAACTCCCCAAGGTGTGGGAAGCTTCACACATTGATGATAGGTAGATGGAACTGCTTTCATGTCTTGGATCCATGGCCTTCCCAAGATTACATTGCAACAAGGAAGGGAGTCAATAACGCATAATTTCTGCATGGAGTTGACTCCTTCAATGTAAACAGGAAGTCTGATGTCTCCAACCGTATGCTTGGTTTCTCCGCTGAATCCTACTAACACTGAGGATCTTGGGATTATCTCTTCTTCTGGAATGCTCATCTTTTTAAGCACGTCCAATTGAATAATGTTGACCGAACTGCCATTGTCTATCAGGATCCTGCGAACATAATGGTTAGCAATACATAATGTAATTACCAGACTGTCGTGGTGAGGATCCTGGATATCTAGCTTTTCAGTTTCGTCAAAAGAGATAACTTTGTCTTCAGTCAATATCGCGTTCTTCTTTGGCCGACTGCTTTTGTCCATCCTGGCCTCCTTTGCATGTATTTTTGCTGATGAGAAGGAGGCTCCGCATATGTCAGATTCTCCTGAGATGAAGTTGATTACTTTTGCATCTGCTGGCGGCGAATGTGCTCTCTTAGGCACCTGGCTTTATCTCCCAGATCCTGCAAGGCACATAACAAACCACCCATGTCAACTGAAAAGCAATAATCAGATACCTTTGGGAAGTTTTCATCGTCGTCTTCTTCTTCAACTTCGTTGACCCTAGGATTATCGTTTCGATAATAGGGTTTGTTTCGTTGTTGTTTTCCGGGAGAATCTGTCCTTCTGCCTGATGGTTCGTCACCTCTTTTTTGGATCTTCTTATCATCTTCTAGCCTGATGAACCTTAATGCCCTTGTTCTAACTTCATCAAGGTTCCTGCAAGGAGTCATAACCAAATCATCATAAAAGCGGGAATCTCCTCTAATCCCCATCTTGAAAGCTTCTACAGCAGCAGCCATATCTAGGTTGGGAATATCCAGAGCTTCTCGACCGAATCTGGCCACATAATCCCTCAGGGATTTGTTGGGCTTCTGAACTATTCTGTACAAATCACCAGTGAGCTTCTCAAAGCTCCTGCTGTAAGAAAACTGGTTATTAAACAAGTTAACTAGATGGGGAAAAGAAGTAATGGTATTAGGAGGGATACTGAGCAGCCATTTTAAGGCTGGTCCTATCAGTGTTGAGCCGAATCCCTTGCATAGGCAAGCTTCTTTGATATTTACAAGAATGGGGTTGATTTCCATCCGTTCCCTGTATTGCGCCACGTGCTCCTCAAGATCTATGGTCCCATCGTAGAGTTTCATGTTGGGGGTTTGGAATCCTTTTGGTATCTCCACGTCACAGATGGGCCATGCAAATATAGAAACTCTGTGGCTGCCTGCTGGCACTTCAGGAATTGGACGTATAACACCGGGGACACTTGAGATCATGTCCTTTAACCTCTGAAGTTCCCTAACGATAGTCGGGTTGATACCTGCATCCTGCATAATTCCTTGGTTAGGGTTAGCATAAAAATTATCAAAGTTGTTACCAGCCCTGGAAGTTCGGAGATGGATCTGGGGTCCATATTCAGCATCTCTAAGGACGGTTGGCTCAGTTGTGGTTCCCACTTGCATGGGGATGAAGTCTCCCTCATGCATCTCTTGAGATGAACCTGGGATTGTGCCTGCAGAGACAGTAGGATAAGAAAATAAAGATCCTTGAGGATCCTGAGCAGCTCGGAAGCGGCTCCGATATTGTTGGAATGGCTGAGATGAAGATCCCTGAAGCATTTGAGGAGTAGGTGCTGCTGACTGCTGGTTCCAAGGCTCATGAAGGTTCGTCGCAGCAAACCGCTGTGGTTGAGATACAGGTTGTTGCACTGATACCGTCGGCATTTGATGGCTTAAAAACCCGGCTGGTTGCTGACTCGAGCATCTCGGTAGCTGCTGACTTCCATATCTACTGTAGTAAGATTCTGGGGGCTGCTCGGAGTAGAACCCAGAGTATTCCAGATCTATCACCCTAGAAGTCTTCTGATGCTGAGAGCCTGAGAATCCTGCAGTAGTAGCTGTTGCAATACCTGACTTTGGAGCAGTAGAGAGATTCGCTTTCTGTTTTGGCTGCTCCGATATTTCCGGAGAGTCGAACCCGAATGATTTTGGCATCAAAGGGCTAATTTCCTCTACTGGTCTCTTCGATTTCTTCAATTCCATGATTTCCTTCATCATTTTCTCGTTGGTTTTGGCTTGCTCATCCACATGAGACTTCATTTGCCTGATCAAAACATAGAGATCGTTATTAGAAATAGCAGAGTCAGTGGACGTACCTTGAGATCCCTGAAAAGTAGGATATTCCACTCTTTTAGCGTCGGTGCCGGTCACTTTCTTCATCATTGGGGGGAGACGAGTGTCGAAAGCCGGTTTAGTGGATGAAACAGATTTCGAAGTAATTTTTTGTTGGCTCGACATTTTCAAGAATCGATTATGGGAAGAAGATCAAGGCTCTTAATCGAATTCAAACACCGTTCGCCCCACGGTGGGCGCCAAATTGTTTTGGTCAAAAACTGCCTAAGCAATTAGTTGATCAAACTTTGTAAGTGAGGTAGAGTGTTTGATGTAAATAAAGAAGAAAATGTAATTGTGAAGATTGACACGAGGATGTAACAAGGGAAAATCCTGGAATCCTTGAGTATCCTCAAGGAGCCTAGCAAAAAACCTCGGGGGCCGGTTCAAAGTACCTGCCTCCTAAAACTTTTATATAATAAATGTGTTGAGTACAAATGAAATGAGCTCGTATTCTAAGTGTTGCAGAGAGTTGTGATCATAAAAAGGTGTGTGTGTGTGTTCTCCTGAATGAATGACCTAGAGCTCGTTTAAATAGTCAAAAATACATTAAATAACTAGGCTAAAAACTAGGGATTGAGTCTTCAAGTCTTTGTGAACGTTGGAGTCAGTTACAACACGTCCCAGAAAGCCTTGACTGAGTCTTTAGCCATCATTTACACGTCCCTTAATACCCGCAATCAATTAAGACACGTGGACAATTGTAACGGTTAATCGATAACTGTAGTTCAGGATCCTTTGAGCTTCTGGCGAGCATCCTGAAATAATATAACCAACTGTCCTATATTTTAGGGATTCTCCCAACTAAGCCAATATGAACGTTGTGGACCACTTAGTCCACGTTCTATATCATTTGTCCGAGTCTTTAGGCTTGTCTACACGTTTCTTTGACCCTGCAATTAATAAGACACATGGGAAAAACAAACGGGTTAGTTGATAACTGTAATTCAGGATGCTCGAACCTGCCAGGATCCTGAACTTGCGTAAGGATATTGAACCATTTGAGCTTCCGGCCAGGATCCCAGATTATCAGCCCTAACAATAGATAAGAAATCAACATCAGGAGGATGTCAATTTTTGGGAGAAAGACTTGTCTCTTGGCAATGCAAGAAGCAAACTTGTGTTTCCACTTCAACTGCAGAAGCTGAGTATATTGCCGCTTCAAGTTGCTGTAGCCAAGTCCTTTGGATCCAAAATCAAATGCTTGACTATGGGATCACATTCATGGAAACTCCCATTCTTGCAGACAACAACAGTTCCATCTCAATCATCAACAATCCAGTGAAGCACTCCAAAACCAAACACATTGACATAAGGTATCACTTTATTAGACATTGTGTAGAAAAGCATTTAATCAAACTATTCAAAGTTCACACTGATCATCAATTGGCAGATCTGTTTAAAAAAGCCTTTGATGAGGCTAGATTCTTCTACCTCATCACAGCCATTGGGATGATGAACTTTGAATAAGACTTTTCACAATTTTAATAAAAGAGAGGAATGTGCTCAAGAGCCCGTCTCTTGATACAAAAAGAAAAAGAAAATGAAAATCTTTAGTGTTAATCAGACAACATTTCAGTTCATAGTCAGTAACTGTTGTTAAAGCTATGGATTATTAACACAAATATTCAAAAATCATGTGTTTTGGATTTAAAGATATCTTTCATTGTTTTGGAAAAAAATCATACAGTAGCATTTTATAGAAAAGAATTATTTGTTCCATATTTACATATTAATTATATTAAAAGGGGTTAATATGTAAATACTCATTAAGGGTATAATAGTCATTTAATAGTTTTTTTAGATGAATTGAGTAAATATGTAATATATTTCGTTTAGGAAGAGGATATATGTAATTAAGGTTTAAGCTTGGGTATATATGTAATAAAATGACTTAGTAAGGGTATATATGTAAAAACCCCTAAAAAATATATAGGTGGTTAGAACAACCCACTTACTTCATATTAAGTTAAAAAAAAAAAAAAAAAAAAACATTATCTTAAAAAAAAAGGTTCAAAATATTACCCAACCCGAGTTAACCCATGTGTATACCTTTTTATTGTTTCTATGTTTCTATAGTATGAAATGAAGTTGAATCACATTATCCTGGGATACTTTTTTATTGTTTTCATAGTATGCGATGAAGTTGAATATGATGTTCCAAGGTTAGATACACGATATTTAAAAGTTTGATTACTTGCTTTTTTATTCTAATATTCAAATGAATAATTTAAGATCATTATTCTAATATGGAAAGTATGTGTAAATAATACACGCATGAACATAGTTTTTCTAAAAGATTTTTAATTTTGACTGGTGGATATTAGAATATTAGATATAATAGAGTATATACATAATAAAAGAATGTTGACATATACACCCATGATTACAAACAAGTATTGATAAAATCAATGTTAACACTTAAGCGCAAAGATTTTTATTTTTGACCTGTGTTCGTTGTATTTATTTGAATTCTATAACGTTAACACGTACAATGAAATATCTATCATGAGAGTATTGATAAAGTAACAAAGAACAAGCATTGCGTTACTTGTTGCCACCGATGAACGCGCATGTACCGCATTATAAATTGTCATCTGGACGCATCATGTTAATAGAAACAAAGATCATGATGTAAATTGTTACGTGATAGGCTTTTATAATTGTAATGTGTTAGGTGATAGGCTTTTTATAAAAAGAAAAGAAATAAAAAAACTCTTTCTTCTTTTGATATTTTCAACTTGGAATTATTCTGCTGATCGATCTTAAATAATACTTAATAATAATTTCAAATTTGTACGTAATGATAAAAAAAAAAAATAAGGATGGTGTTTGTTAATCAAAACTGAGCACAAAAACAAAACTGAGCACATATCGTTACGATCTACTCTGATTTTTCTTTAATTCTAAATTAATTAATAGAACCAGAAAGAAAGAAACATAACTAACAACGTACGTTAAAGAAATAGTACTACTGCTAGCTAGCTACTTGATCAATGATCATCATATATATAATTAAAAAGAAAACAAGTTGGCCGGTGATCTGATGGAGCAAGTGCACTACTCACTCTGTTGGTCCTAATTAATAAAAATCATCAAAGAAAAGAATAAAGTAATTAGCATGCATGCAAGTTAAATAATAATAATAATAATAATAATAATAATAATAATAATAATAATAATAATAATAATAATAATAATAATAATAATAATAATAATAATAATAATAATAATAATAATAATAATAATATGTATATAGGAATAGGAGGAGGAGGAGGAGGAGGAGATCGAAGTAGAAGAGTACGTACGTTAAAATATATATATATATTAATTGGTGCTGCTGCTTTGCTTCTTGTAGGCCTCGGAGAGTAGGTCGGTCTGTTTCTCAACGACCGAGAAAAGTTTGATACCAAGCTCGGCCTTAGTTTTATGATACGCCACAAGACGACGTTCGAGATCCACGAGCTCCGCTTCCGGAGCAAACATGATATATGATCTCAGCCGGCTGTGGCCTTTGCAAGTTTCGTCGAGAGTATCATCGTCCAATCCAAAATCTATATTCGGATATTTCAAAGCAAATTTACTCTTTCTTTTTTTCACATCCGACGACTTCTTCTGCTGTTTCTTCATTTTAATTCATTCACAACCGACCGCCATCCTCCATATATATATATATACATAATAACTTCATTGCAGTATTGATTAAGGATTCCTTGATTGATAATATTCTTGCCAAAAACAAAGAAATATTAGAAAAAATTACTCCAATCATGTATAATATTGCAAGTTTTAAGAGGATTTACATACTAATTATATAATCAATTAACATACGACCTACGTCATTACTTGCAACAAATATACACAACAAAATTAATTAATGATAATCGATCGATCGAGATATATGTACTACTAGGTTAGTAACCCGTAAACTATATGGGTTGAATTTAGGTTCATAAAATGAGATAAATGGAAGAAAAAAAAAGATAGAAAGATTTCAAAAATATGAGTGATATAATTTTTTTTTAATTAATTTTAGCTTTGTTAAACCTTGATTGAATTCGTTCAAATTTAATAGTCATTTAAATATGAATTTCGTTTATCATGTAATATATTCAATAATCACACTAATCATCTCTCACCGATCTAATTTTTATTTTCGATGTTGTAGTTTAGGTTAAAATTTATATATTGATTTAATATAGTGTTGACATATAGACTTGATGATGTGGAGACCCTAAAAAAAGACCATGTGGTAACCACTTTATTGCTTTAGTAGGATTAAAGATTTCCTTTCTATGTTATTTTGTTTTGGTTCTATATTTTAAAATAGGGAAAATAGCCCGCTTGACCCGAAAACGACTGTGCTTTTTAGTCCCACGACCGTTTCCAACCTGACAATTACTAGGGTCGTCCCCGAACCTCTGACGACGTTGTCACGGTCGTGACGCCCCGCTATTATAATATTATTTTTTAAAAATGTCCACCGGCGTTGACCAGGGCTGTGAGGGTCGTTGACCTCACGGTTGTCGTCGACCTTAATAACGGTCGTTGACCATAAAAACGACCCGCTGAATTTATTTATTTTTTATTATTTTTATTTATTTTCTTTTTATTTCTACTCACCCTTTAAATACTCCATCTCCTCACAGCATTCACAGCACATTCCCTATCCTTATCCCTATAATTTATATATTTATCATTATTTTTTCTCTCTCTTCCACTCACAACCACAATTAAAAAATACTTTTTATACCTTTATCATTACCTTTTCTCTTTCTTCAAACCTTAAATTTTAAAGATTTACCAGATTTTTCCTCATTTTCCTCATTTTTCCTTATTTTTCCTCAAATATAAGGATCCCCATATTTTTCCTTAAATATTTCTCTCTCCTCTACTCACAACCACTCAAAACTACGCCTTAAATTTTAAGCTTTACCCTCACAACCATTATAGGGAATGGGCTGTGAATGCTCTAACAATTCTAGCTAGAGGAAATTGGAATTTCACAACATTGTTGTATGAGTTGATGGCAAATGGCAAGAAAGAAATAACGTATCCAAGTATGTACCTTTTAGTTGTGTTCGACGTGTCATTAGTGTTTACTCGAATATAACTCTTTTTTATATGAAAAATGTCATCTGTACTCGTTTTAATTTCGTCAACATTTCTCGATTGTCTTATAAGTCGTTAACATATTGTTTTCATGTTGATATTTTTGATGATAGTGATATTTTAATATATTTTAAAGTTGTTGCTAGTAATAAAAGATAACCTATCTATTTGTATGTTGTTGATAGCTCAAGTCTAGATTTGAGTCAGCGTCTCTTCTCATGGACCAAATCCAAAAATTAAAAAAAAAACTTTTCTTGACTTAAATTTTCCTACCAATGATTACCTTTATGATAACATTCCTACTAATCATTACTCATTTGAGAACATTCCTACGAAACACTTTTAATGAAAATTATGATTTTGATACAAAAACTCCAAACTTTTTCAAAAATCACGAATTTGTTGATTTCAAACGTGTTCTTGATACTTTCAACAACAGTCACACTAGGACAAAAATGAACATCGGTCACACCAAAAAATGGTGACCATAAGTACTTAGTCACAATTTTTTTTCATCCAAAGTGTGGCCAAAGGTCTTGCCACTATATGCTACATACGGCTACATTTAAATTCAGTGACCGTAGAATATGAAAAAATGTGAACGTAGAATAAAAGTGTGACTATTGAGTAGCGATTTTTGTTGCTGTAATAAATAATTTTATCTAATACAGTGAAGATAAACCCTTTTTAGTCACACATTTTTTAATTTTAATAATAGTATGTCGCCAAATGGTTACATGATTTTTGTTTTCACTGTGACGTTTTGCAAATAATATGTCACGTAACAAATGTTTAGTGTGACTATTGTTCATCTTTATAGACATACAATTTTTAATGTCTGACTGTTTCATGAATGTTGATGTTATGTAGACATACAAAAAGTTTTAAGTGTGACTATTTCATATGTTTTAGACACATAAAATTTGCTTAGAGTGACTATTGCTTATAATATTGTCACGATTAAATTTTTAACATTATAATTATTTAACATTTAATCACATATGTTACATTAATTCATGACCGTAAAACACTTGTAGTCACACTTTAATATTTTATGTGACTGTTTATGCATTTTAGACACAATTAATTAAGTAAACTGTAACTATATGTAGTTAATAAACACAAAATTTTTAATATAAAGTGACCATTATATATCTTTTAATGACATTAAACAAATTAAAATGTTATGAAAAACGTATTATAATAACATGATTTAATTTAAGTGTGACCTTTGTTAACTTTTAGTCACATTATTTAATCTAGGTTATTACATTTGCACTTTAGTCACATATGTTACATAAATACATGACTGTAAAACACTTGTAGTCACAGTTTTATTTTCTATGTGACTGTTTATGTATTTTAGTCACAAACAATTAAGTAAACTGTGACTATATGTAGTTAATAAAAACACAAAATGACCATTATATACTTTTTAGTGACATAAACAAATTAGAATTTGAGGAGAAACGTATTATTATCACATGAATTATTTTAAGTGTCATTTTTGTTTAACCTTTAGTCACTTTATTTAATTTAGGTTATTACATTTGTCATTTTGTCACATATGCGAAATTAATACCATAAACAAACAATTTGAAATGATGAAAAGATAAAATAGTAAAATCAAATAAAATCGCTACACATATATATATATATATATATATAATATCTCATGAGTAATAACTGTTAGGTATTCGACAGTGGTATACGAGTGCCCGATGACGTTAAAAAAACTTTTAGGTTCGATTAAAACATTACCGACCGAGTTTAGTAAATTAATAGTTAAAACGGATTAACCAGTAATCCGTTACGCAGAAGAATAAATAATTGTACTAATTTAAACACGTAAACCGTTGGTGTAGAAATCGTGTCAACAGGATCACGATCACCATAATCATGCAAACACCATTTCGCATTAAACCGTTTAAAGTGAAAAACAATAACGATTACATAATCGAACATTCTAATAACAAGTCAGATAGATCACAGCCGGTTGATCATTCTACGGTTCAAAAAGTATTGGAACAACCACAGGTAATTACTACATTAATTAATCGTATCCGCTAATTAATTAACTTTATATATATATTATATATATCTGATCGGTTTTATTTGTCATGTTTCCAGGTAAATAATGATCGGAAAAAGATGCAGAAAGTAGTGTACGTAGCACCAAACCAGCTGAAGAATCAAAATGTGATAAATAGAAAAATCACACGGCACCAGCAGAAGCAGCTGATCAGCACGGACAAGAAATTATAATTAATTATTATAGAAATTAAACTTTGATTAGCTAGTGTCGTATGTTATCTTTTTGAACAGCGTCATGATTAGTGTATGTACATTAATTTTTAATTATAATATATGATTTTTAAGGTTTCTCTATACTAATTAATTAATATATAATTAATTGTAATTAAGAAAATATATGTGACCATATATATAATACCAAAGGCCACACTTTTTATATTTTAACGTGGCCGTTGCCACCATTTGGCCACGCTTATTGGGACAAATTATCTGATTTCAACTACCCTTTGGCCACTTTTTTTTTTCCAATTATATGTGGCTAAAACACAAATATACGTGACCATATAATACCAAAGGTCACGCTTTTTATATCTTAACGTGGTCGTTGCCACCATTTGGCCACGCGTATTGGGACAAAATATCTGATTTCAACTACCCTTTAGCCACTTTCTTTTTCCAAATATATGTGGCTAAAACACAAATATACGTGACCATATAATACCAAAGGCCACGCTTTTTATATTTTAATGTGGCAGTTGCCACCCTTTGGCCACGCTTATTGGGACAAAATTTATGATTTCAGCAACCCATTTGGCCACGTTTTTTCATATCATATGTGGCTAAAACACAAATATACGTGACCATATAATACCAAAGGCCACGCTATTCATATTTTAACGTGGCGGTTGCCACCCTTTGGCCACGCGTATTGGGACAAAAATTATAATTTCAGCAACCCATTTGGCCACGTTTTTTTATAACATATGTGGCTAAAACACAAATATACGTGACCATATAATACCAAAGGCCACGCTTTTGATATTTTAACGTGGCCGTTGCCACCCTTTGGCCACGCGTACTGTGACAAAATGTATGATTTCAGCAACCATTTGGCCACGTATTTTTATAATGTATGTGGCTAAAACACGAATATACGTGACCATAAAATACCAAAGGCCACGTTAACCAAACACATGTGGCCGTTGGAACCCTTTCGCCATGCTTTTCTGAAGAATTGTTTGATTACAACAACAAATATTGGTACCCTTTAGCCACGCTTATAGGTGGCTTCAGCCACTGATACTGTAACGTGGCCGTAGGGTACATATGGTCACGGCACCTATGGTGTCGTTTGGAATGAAAAAAAAAACGTGACAAAACACCTTTTGTCACGGTTTTTTTTCGTGGCCAAATGCACAGGTCTATTCCTGGCTTATTATTAAACTTAACGTATTTTCGGAAGCTTAAGCTTCGGCCGGAGGCCAAGAAGCTTCTTATGATTGTTTCAGAATCCAGAATCAGTTAAGACAAACGCTGAAGGGAGTGTATCCAGGATTTCTAATTCCTGTTAGAGTATGAGGAAAGCTCTTCCCAAGATCACAAGTTTGGGTGAAAATGGGATTCTCGTCGGAATCCCAGAATCAACGGTCTGAAATTCTATAAGGTAACCTGTCAGGATCCCGGTAGGATTCTATGATAGGATTCTCGACTTTATACAAATTATTATCTGAATGACTTTCTAAAGGGTAGAATGGTATATTTAATCGATTGGCCTTGACCCTATGAGATTTTGAGCTTCGCTATCAAATTAATAACTAAGTTAGGTAAACTTTTGTCATCAATTCCAAACTTATGAGATTATACAAAGTAAATAACAAACACATCTCAAAATAATCAAAATACCATAATACTATTAACGATTGCGGGATTTGAGCTTCCCAAAGTTTGTCCTGAAAACCTCAGGATACCTCCCCTTGGGAAGCTCACAGGTCAAAAGATTATTGGAAACCCTGGTTTTGTCTTGCAAACTGCAAGATCCCTCCACCAGGATCCCCAAATATTGTTGTTGTTTGTTCTAACATTGTTTCAGCCAAAGACAAGAAAAGGAAATTGTTCAGAGACATACATCAAAACAAACTGCAGACTAAAAAAGAGGGCTCAGACCGTTGCAATATCCTCATCGCCCATCGCCTTCTCGGGAACCTCCGGATTCCCGCCAGCATCTTCTTCGTCTGCCTTCTCCACAGACTTCTCCTTCTCACCCGCATCAACGCCAGCAGCCTCGACCAAGGGAAGCTTGTCCCCACCAGTTGGGATCCCAGCCTTCTCCAGCTTCTCCAAGGATAGCTTCCAGGCATCCACAGTCCATTTCGAGCAAGTAAACCCATCAGCCTGAGCTTCCGCTGCCATCCTCAGCATTGCCTGAAGCACACTGCGAGCAGCTGATTGCTTGGAGACAGCATCCTCCACCTGTGCAGCAACCTGGAACTTCAGCTTCTGTTCTTTCAGCTTATGCTCGTAATCCCGGGTTTTGCATTCGGCCAACTCGCCCTGGACCCTGATGGTGTTGTTTGCCTCGTCAAGCTTCTTCTGGACCATGGCCAGCTTGGTTTCAGCCTCAATGCATGCAGTGCTAAGCTGCTCGATGCCCTGCAAAAGAGAATTAATGGGGGCAATTAGGAATCTCAGCCATTTGCCGGATGCCGCTAAGGTATGGGAATCCTATGTTTACACTTACCAGTTTTGTCGTTGTGTGCAGGCTTAGAAGCTTATTGCCAGTCTCCGCGGGGCTCAAACCATCGAAGCTCTCCAGGAACACAGTGCCCTCAGAACCTTTCCTCTTCTTGCTGGAGGAAGCCGCTTTAGCCCTGGTTGTGGGAGGACGGATACTGCTCAGGGGCTCAGGCTTCTCTTCCTTCATCTCCAGGTAGGAAGTCAGGTCGTCCAGGGAGAATCCGGTTGCAGGCTTGGGAGCTGTTAGTTTGAAATAAAGAAAGCAGTCAAGATCGGGAAGCCTAATTTAAAACACATACTCGAGAAGCTCAGCGACTTACTAGACATGACGGCTTCCGAGTGGTCGATTGAGAAGCTTTGTTCGCTGTTGGCACTCTCGATGGCGAAGGTCCTGTCAATAGGTGGGATTTCCAGGAAAGTAGCGGTTCTCTCCACAGCTTCTTCGGTTACTTCAACAAGGTCAGAAAACTTGGGAGCTGCGAGAAACAACAAAATGTCGTTAGCAAAATTCAGAGAAACATCAAATATAAAACCTAATTCAGTTTCCTACCCTTCAAAACCCATTTCATCGGCAATGAATCACCCCCAACAATGGATTCACGCTTCACAAAAAAGAATTTTCTTTTCCAATCATGGTCATTGTGTGACGCACGAGGAATCAGTTGGGAGTAAGAAGAGCGGGCTTGAAGAACAAAACGACTGAACCCGTGGGTTCTCAGGTTGTAGGCAGCACAAACTTCAGGAATCCCCATCTCAAGCTTCCGGGAATTGTTCAAGTTATCGAGCGAAAACAGAATCCTCCACACCATCGGCATTGTTTGGGAGTAACAGAGGCCGGTGATTTTGAAGAACTCGTTTACGATGGCCGGAAAGGGGTAGGACATCCCGAGCAAGAAAGGATAATAGAGAAAACAGACCCAGGTGTTGGACATGCAGTCGGCCTTCAATCGGGAGTCGAAACGCCGAATGATGGCCGACGCCGGAAAAAGACCGGATTCCTTCAACTGACGGATGTCGTTGTCGGAAAAATTGCAGGTTTCTTCTTCATTGGAGGGGAGAATCCCCTGATCAACGAAATCCTCAATGCCTAACGAGGAAGAAGGAGTGGCGGAACGAGAATTCTTCTTCACCATGGTCGAAATAAACGAAAAAGAAAAGGTGCTGGAGGGGAAGAAGAAGAACTGACCTGCGACGGTGAAGAAGCTCGAAAGGGTTTTTTGGAGAAGATGATGAGATTATGATCTCGGAATCTTGTATTTAAAGAAGAAGTGATGATGGCTATCCCATCAATCGGACACCGAAAAAAACGTCCCATCCAACCGAATTTACCGTGATAACGCCGTAAGTTTCTCAAGTTAAGCGAATCTCGCCAGCTGTAAATCTTATCCACTAGCAGCCGAGATTCGGGGGCAATTGTTAGGGGTCGATTTCAGGATGCTTACAGAGAAGCTGCGCAATACTAGGAATCTCACTACGATTTGGGAATCCCGTCCAGTCAGGTATCCTGAAATTTTATTATCGACTAACCCTTATTTTTGCCATGTGTTTTATTCGTTTTCAGGGACGTTAAGGGACTTAACTAATTCCTGAAGACTCGGTCTACAACTAACTGGTACGAGGAGAAGTGGGTCGCATCTTCCTCAACGGTCAAGTGGAGTGGGGAAAGAGGATCCCGAGAATCTCGGATAGTTAGTTGATAGTTATTTGTTATATAATTGAGGACTCGATCAATAGGAACACACACAAGCTCTCATACTCGCACTAGCTGATAGAAAAACTCTGTAACACTTAGTCTTGATCGATCAATCCTCCAACCCACTGTAACGAATTACTTGTTCTTCAATAATATTGACTTGGTGGCGGTTTTCCAACCGGCACCCGAGGTTTTTATCCAGGATTCCGAGAGGCAACTCAAAGGATTCTGGAGTTTTCCTCGCTAAAATCCTTGTGTTATCATCCTAACATGGATTACTCGCTCACTTGATAATTAAGCACTCTACCTCACAATCTAAGTTTGGAATACAGGATTCCTAAGTGAATTTTTGACCAAAACAGTGATGATTAGAGGAAAGATAGATTGCCATTTCGATGTTTCTAGTAGAATAAATTAAGGATGGTAATCGAGAAAAGATTGGTGAGTAAGGGGCTTATGAAACAAGAAGTTAAATAGTGTTGTCCCAATGGTGTCAAAACCAAGCGTCAAAGCTAAGCGGCGTCAAAGGCAGAGAGCGTCAAAGCTATATAGTGTCAAAACTAAAGGGACCATTGCTACACGATGTGTTCGTAAGGCAAATAGAAACATTATTTCCCTAAGATAGCACTTAACATTAGGATACGTTCTTAATATGAGATAAGGATGACAAAGCAACAGAAGGTTAGCCTATTCACGAGATTAGGGTATATGAATATATGTGCTATATGCTTTGTGTTTGATTGTCAAATTGCAGAAATGTGTTTGACAGACCTAAGTGCCTTCGAAAGGTAAAGTTTTCCAAAAACGTAGAACTCATCAGCGTAAGCTGACTTGTTAAGTTATGTATGTCAGATGAGGCTGGACCTTCGGATCGAAAAGGGAAGGCTGAGACGTGAGCACGAACTAGGGGGCGTACACTATCAAGACAATGTCAAGCTATCAAGAGAAGACATTTTCGAAGACTGGCATGGAGATATTTATTTCTCTTTTGTATATGTCTCTCTTACTATGTAATGCTTGGCATATGAATAAAAGTTGTTATTTCCGCTGCTTTAGTTATCTCTGTTGTACCTTGTGTTCATGAGTAAATCCGATGCGTGACCGCTCCTAGGGCCAAGTCTGGGAGTGAGCGTCACAAATCCGTACCCTATACACTCGTATAAGGTGTAAGTTTAGACTATGGGGTGTATGAATATGAGGTCTCTATTAAAAATATTACAAATTTACTCATTTTAATTTTTTATTAAAAATAAAACTAGAATGACTATTTTACTCTTAATTACTCAAATCTCACCAACTATATATATACCATTTTATTGCAAGCATTATCATTTATTTATTTTTGCTCTTCTAATAACTTTTTTGTCCATATTTTAGTTCCTTTTTTTCGTCAACTTTTTTTTTTCATATTTAGTTTTTATTTTTTTTATCACTAACTTGAACAAACATCAGATAAAAACAAATTTTAAAGTTAGTTCATTACGGTATCTTATTATAAACTCAATAGTTTCAAAAAAAAAAAGAGTCACAATCTCTAAAATATAAAAAACAAGTATTAAAGTTTTACTCGAGTTTGACTGTAGATGAGATGAAAACTTGGAATATGTTTGAAGGAGAGCAATACAAAGATGGGTGATCCATTGAAAGTTCACTCGTGCAACAAAAATAAAACTTCAAACTCCTACTTTAGAAAGTAGATAATATTGATGGTATAGAAATAAGATATTAGAATATAGATTTACATTCTCCATACCTTTCTATTATAGAAAATAGGTAACTGTCTTTGTCTTTATCATATCTTGACTTTGTAACCACACAGGAAATGAGGAAAGTGACCGATTAACAGACCTGTGTGCATCCAAATTGTTCATTTTATGAATGCCAAAAGAACTACACAAAAGTTCCCAATTTGCCCAAGTAATAAGAGAGAAGGTAATTTCATTTCCTACATAAAGTTGAAGTAGAATCATACAAAAGTCAAATTAACGGCCAAAATCGGATCTAAAACATGACCCTATACATACTTATCCCCAAAAAGGAATGCAACAGGATGTAGAATATTACAATATGATAATGGTTATGAGTAATATAAGTGGGCACAACCTCCACATATTGAGGGGAAATTGCAAGTAGAAACTTTATTTGTAGTTTCTTTATATCTTCTTGTGTCAGCAACTTCTCATCTTGCCTTTCTTGCGATAAGATGCTCTTTTGTTGTAAACCAACCTATCCAATTTATGTCCAAATTAAGAACCAAATGAAATCTTGAATAGAACCAATTGAGAACCAATTGAAATCCGTCCAAATTGAGAACCAAAACTGAGATATAATCTGTCCAAATCATAGATATAATACTTGCTATATAATCTGTCTAAAATTGAGATATAATCTGTCCAAATGAGAGATATAATACTTGCTATATAGGATGAGAAGAACCGTACCAGGTATGAACTGATGTTGAAGACGAGAAGTAAGGATCAACAAAACTGTACTAGGTATGAATCTTCACCACTGTAATCGATTATAGGATGAGAAGAACAGTACAAAATAGATAATGAAACGTACAAGGGTTTTCAATTGTTGAAGATGGATCTCACATAAGCCAGAACAGTCAGAATCGATGTTGACGATGTGTATGTGACGTTGAATTGTTGGTCGTCTCTCGTCTCTCACGTCCCGTTCCCTAGTTCACTTGAGAATAGAAAAGAAAATAAAGGAAAGGGAATGGTGGGAAGGAAAATAAAAGAAAGGGAGAGATGTGATTCATTTCCTTTCTCTCCACTTTCTCTCCAAATTGGAAGGAAAGAAAATCATATATTTTTTTGCCTTGTTTTCTCTCCCTTTTCTTTCTTTATCTTTCTTAAGTGGAACTTGGGAACACTACAAATTTTAACTTCCTTTCTTTTCCTTCCTTAAATGAAACTCAGAAACACAAGTGCATTTCTAATTCCTTCCACTTCCTTTCTTTTCTCTCTTTAAGTAAACTCGGGAACATGGCGTCATAGATGATGAAGATGAACCGTTCTGGTTCTATGAGAACATATTTTTTTTCTTAAACCAATACCCTAATAAATAAGTGGAATTGCGTATTTTCCCTTATTTTCATATCTAATTGCATATTTATCCATGGTAAAATAATAATTGCATATATCCCATTTTATAGTTAAATGACAATTATATTCTTGATCAGTGGCGAAAACTTTTTATTTAGAGGGTCAAAATTTCTTTACACGTTGGAAGCTAGTTACTTCATCTTACCATTTACCAATCAGTCATCATTAACTTGTTTAAGCAGGATTCAAAATCCCTAGTAAGTTTTATGACAAATTATAAAACCTCTAAAAAATATTATTTAGCTATATATCTTAGAAATTTTAATTTGTTGTTTAAAGAAAGTTATATGTGTATATGAAAAATAATAAGAACCAACAAAAGTAACAATCTAAACATAAAATATATAACTAAACAACATTATCTATGGTAATAGAAAAACTTTTATGAAATAAAATAGATTTATTTTATTACCAATATAATAAATTAATAGAAGGTAAAACTTCCTGTACAGTAAAATCTACTTATCTATTAAACAAAACCTATCAAGTTGATTTGGCACCTTATAAGGTTGTCCACATCATCAAGTGATGAGGTGGCATCCTCTCACACTAACCAAATCCTATGTGTAATTTTCTTAAGTTTTTAAGTTTTTTTTTTTAAATCAAGTTTAATCTGGTTTATCTCGCGGATCCGGGTTAGATCCGGAGCTCAATTTTGACCCGAGTATATAAGGTATTTTTGAAACCATCCTCTCATTTTTCACGAGACAGTTTAGGGCTTCTGTGTAATTTCACTCGACCTCCGCCGTTCTCTCGATCTCCGCCGTCTTCTCTTCAGCGAAAACCGGTGAGTTCAATCTCCGATTTGTTTATCCATCGAAAGCTTTGACACCGTAAGTCTCCTAAGTCTCCTAATTATTTGAAAGCTTGATTCAATTGTTCTTCTTATTCACCCGGATATAAATCATTCAATTGTTCTTCTGATTGATCGATCCTAAATTCTTTGTTTGATTTTATATTGTTTGATTGTTTGACACCGTAAGTCTTTTACTTCAAATCATGTTGCTTTAGTTTCGTAACGATGAATGTTTCAATCAAATCTCTTTATTTTTGTCGTGAATTTACATTATTAGGGTTTTCTCGATTTTTAGTTTTTTTTAGAATCGAAGTAGAATTTAAGTTTCTGGTTCAATATGTTGTTGATTTCCATGAGGAATTTGGTTTTTTAGTGCTCTGCGATCGATCCTTCATCACGATTTTCATGCATGCTCTGTTTATTCCAAATGACAATTAAACAGTTTTTTTATAGTCTTGATTGTCAAGTTTTTTGCTTATGATATCCACTTTTATGTGAAACTTATCTATTTTTTTGTTTAGTAAGGGGAGCTATCTCAGCAACTTAGATGTGCTCGGTGTGGCAGTTTTAAACCTATAGGTTGATTATTTGAGACATTTGGAACTTTGAATGTTCAAAATGAAGCTATAACAAATTAAAATATAATGGATTTTGAGAGTTGTGATTGTTCAGTTATTAGGATACCAAGATGAAACTAAGTTGATTTTTAGTTTTGATGACATCACCTAATTGTATCTGAGTTGAAAATCAGTTCTGATGACATCACCTAATTCTATTAGGATACCAGGATGAAACTAATTTCAACTGAGTTGATTTATTGATCACTTTGATTTATTTAATTTCTATCGTTTTTGATGTATTTGGTATATGTGTGTTTATTTTGGATAAGGTAAACTTTGTGAAATCTTCAACATAATTTGTTAGAAAATAGGTGTAAAGATTGCAAGTCAAAGTGAATGAACAATTTGGTTAAGGAATAGCTTAAAACCATATGGTTTACTATACTTGATTTTAGTCTTTTTGTGAATCTTAAATTGGGCATTTGTGCACATCACATCCTTTCCTGCATCTGTTAAGATTAAAAATTTTAGTGGGCTTTTGGTTAAAGAAGTTTTTATACAAGAAGCCAAGAATGAAACTTGCAACCTATTCTATCATTTGATCTGTTGCTTCTATTGTTTTCGACATGTTGACACTGTCACAAAATGATTTTAATTTAACATTATTTTTGGAAATCATATATATAGGTTATATGCAACATTTGCGAACAATTGGTTGAAATTTTTATTAATTTCTTAATTAAGTTAGAGTTTTATTGCTATCAGTGTTTTCTCTCACAAGAATTTGGTGTATCATTTTACCAATGTAATCTCAACTTTATTATTCAAACTATAATTGTTAACATTTAATATACTTAGAGATATCAAAATTACTGTTTTGTTTTGATTACTATATTTCAAACATAAAGCTTCAGTGATGTATTGTGTGAAATTGTGTTTTTCGTTTTGTTCTTTTAGTTAAGCTTGAATGAAGCAGCAAGTTTTGACCCTTACAAAAACATTTATGCATGCTATCGATATAAGTCCGGTCCTCTTATTTGATTTACCTGACCCTTATTTGATATATCACTAAGAGTTGTTTTGGTTAAGGAATAGCTTAAAACCACATGGTTTACTATACTTGATTTTAGTCTTTTTGTGAATCTTAAATTGGGCATTTGTGCACATCACATCCTTTCCTGCATCCGTTAAGATTAAGATTTTGTGGGCTTTTGGTTAAAGAAGTTTTTATACAAGAAGCCAAGAATGAAACTTGCAACTTATTCTATCATTTGATATGTTGCTTCTATTGTTTTCGACATGTTGACACTGTCACAAAATGATTTTAATTTAACAGTATTTTTGGAAATCATATATATAGGTTATATGCAACATTTGCTCATATATATAGGTTATATGCAACATTTGCGAACAATTGGTTTGAATTTTTTATTAATTTCTTAATTAAGTTAGAGTTTTATTGCTACCAGTTTTCTCTCACAAGAATTTGGTGTATCATTTTACCAATGTAGTCTCAACTTTATTATTCAAACTATAATTGTTAACATTTAATATACTTAGAGAGATCAAAATTATGTTTTGTTTTGATTACTATATTTCAAACATAAAGCTTCAGTGATGTATTGTGTGAAATTGTGTTTTTAGTTTTGTTCTTTTAGTTAAGCTTGAATGAAGCAACAAGTTTTGACCCTTACAAAAACATTTATGCATGCCATCGATATAAGTCTGGTCCTCTTATTTGATTTACCTGACCCTTATTTGTTCAGTTGATCGTCTTTGTTGCATTCATGACCGCTAACTTATTGAATTTGAGTATCACTTTGGTGTCTAAGTTCAGTTAGTGTCGGCATTTATGATTGCATTTTTTGTATTTTTGTTATTGATTTTTTCCATTTTGTTGTTCGATGAACAGGGAAACAAAGATTGGTGTACAAAACGAACTAGATTCACATGGGAGGTAAATAGGTCAGTAGTTCAATTAATATATCTTGGGTTAAGAGTTTCAGTTTTATGAGAATCAAAAGATTTGTATGTATAATGATGGCAAGAATGTGAGAATAAAGATTCCTATGCAGCTTAAAAACGGGTATGTTATACAGTCGTTTTGTTTCCATCAAAGTATTTCACTACTTATATAAATATGTGTTTTTGTATATAACATTTTGGTCTATTTATGCAAACATTCTTGTGATCTGTTTGTGCATGTATCCTGACCTATGATTCATTGGGAGTTAAGTTGATGAATATACAGAACGGGTATGAAATGTTCCTTACCGCACATTCAGGTTTTAGGTCCTGTTGATGACAAGCCTAAGGAGCCAATTGTTGGTAAAGAAAATGAAATGGGCGGAGAAATGGTAGACTTCAATATCTGTTATCACATATGATAATATATTATCAAAATATAATAAGATTTATATATATAATTATATTAAAAGTTTGTCAAGTAATTAACAATTCTGTTGAGTAATTAGTTTTCTTCCTTTTAGATAATTAAAATTCAATATTATGAAAGTACTAATCCAAAAACAATTTAAAAGAATTTAAAATCATACCATTTTGCCAATGTATTACTAATCAACAACAAAAAAGTTGGTATTCTGAAAATATTTGTATGAACAATGTAGTGAAGCAAATAATAATCACCATGTTGATGCCCATTTTCTTAAAGAAAAATTCTCATATGTAGCATGTACACATTATAATTATACAAAAGTATACATTATTAAAAAAGTAAAAAAAACGTGTGGAAATAAAAGTCGATTAGTAAAAATAAACATGATTGACGTTACATGTTTTTTGAAGTTGGTTGTGTAATAGGTAAAATTTTAAATGTTAAATGTGACTTGGCATGTATAAGAAAAGTTGTTATAATATAAAATATTGATTTCTATCAGATAATTACTTAATTTTTTTTTATATCGGATTCCGTTAGCGATCTTATCGATTTTGTTTATCTATCGTTTCTGGACAACTTTGGTGAACAAGATTTTTGGTCTGAAAGAGTTATTCCCTCACCAACTAAGGAGGTTGTCGATGATATCAACGGTCGTCTGCTTTCTTTGGTTCCCGGTGAAGAACATGAGTATTTAAGCTCAGATTTTGTATGTCAAGATGAGATTGTAGGTGATGGTGTTTATCATAACTTATACTCACCAGACGTCCTGAATTGTTTACATATATCTGGCATTCCAAATCATCGTCTTGTGCTGAAAGTTGGTGTTCATGTTATGTTGCTTAGAAACATTGATTAGAGGAATGACTTATGTAATGGAACACGTCTTCAGATCGTATCTCTAGGGAAGCATGTTATTGAAGCGGTGGTTATCTCCGGAAGCAATATCGGATTCAGGACTTTTATCCCTAGACTTTCATTGGTTCCAACAGATAAAATAGTTGTTTTCCGGTTTAAGAGAAGACAGTTTCCGATCTCTGTTTGTTTTGTTATGACTATAAACAAAAGCCAAGGTCAGTCTCTTTCGAGAGTTGGATTGTACCTGAAAGATCCCGTCTTCTCTCATGGTCAATTATATGTTGCGTTATCAAGGATGAAGAGCAATCTGAAGATCTTGATTTTGGATGAAGACGGTCGTCCAACAAATGTAACAAGAAATATAGTTTATAAATCTATCTTCTCAAATTTGTAATTGTTATTGAATTTTTTTTATTATTATTGAATATTGTTTTACCGATAAGCATTTTATAGATAGTATATATATCTATATTTTTTCTTTTTTACGCTTGTAAACCTAAGGGATAAATGCCTACATTGCAACCGCATCATTTGCGATTTTTTATTTTTTATTATTATTTCAGCTTTTTAGGTAATAGACGTATAGGCAACTAGAATTATTTTATTATAATTTAAATAATCATCCTCTTTCTTTTCCCAAGTCACCATCTTCGTACCCTGCATCAACGACCACCACCTGAAAGAAAAATCTTCTCACTTTGTGTTCTTCACTTCTCTTTCTTTCTATTTTTCTTCACAAAACAAATCTGGAAGCACAAGTAGAGGGTCAAAATAAGAAAAATATTTGTTAAATGCCTTGATTAATCGAATGTTTTGCTTTGCCGGAGGGTTCGCCGGAGGGTCAATGGACCCCCTTGACCCTCCTGTAGTTCCGCTGTTGTCCTTGATTTGGTTCAATTGTTTATTAGGGGTCGTTCGGGTACGTGCGTGCAACATAAAATAACCAAAATGCTACAAAGTGATCGGTGAATCTTCTAGACTTCACCTATGACACGCAAATGTGTAAGTGCACGTTTTTGTTTGACCAGATGTCCGGTCGTACACAGACAACGACAAGTTGACCAAGTTGACTTGACAACACATTCTTGATTACGTACTTAATAATGTTTCCATATATTTACGATAACACGTATACACACCATAACATGTTATAATGAAATAAATATTTAAGTGTTCCAATTAATCATTAGCCGTCCCACGTGTACGATGTAAGATCGACGGGGCGATCTTACAAAATCTTGTCATTCCTACCGGGGCAGGAGACTTAGGATTTATACACGCGTACAATCTACAATTAATTCAACATATTTCATGTAACCTAGTATACATTTACACAAGGGTTCACATCCACGTAACAGCATGAATAAATAATTAATTGTAAATATATATTTCATACGTACGACCATATTCCATGTAAAAGTCATGTTTTTATCACACGTTATGCATAGGAATTGTATGTCTAACATGTTGCATGTCATATACACCATCCGTAAACACATGCAAGAACATATCATCATCAAATCATAACCTTTTGTACATTACAAGTACTTATTTATGTAAAATCATATTTTTATCGCATATCAACCATCAAGATCTATACTTCAATACTAACACGCGAGATCCTTCATAAATATGCCAACTTTATCATATTATACACATCAAGGTGTCATCTTTATTCATCATCATGCATGCATGGACATCAAGACTCGATTTTTACTACGTAAACAACATCAAACAAGCATCTTTCCTTCATAAATCGCTATATCTAGCATCAAGCATGCAACTTTATCGACTACCATGCATTAAGATTGAACATTTATCATCAACCATGCACAAACAACCTAGATCTATCGTTATAAACATCATACGACATGCTTTTCACATAAAGTTTGAAACTTTATTGTTGCATGAGCTAGATCTACACTTGTATTATGTTAGTGCATTATTTCTGTGTCGTATGATGTGTCGAGTCATGATGTAATAGTTGCTAGAGTGTTAGGTTTGAGTCATTGTATTTTGTACTGGAGAATGAGAGCCACTAAATGAGCGGCAAATGACCACCAAATGAGGTCATTCGATGGGCATCTTATTCGGTGGATCTTTTCCTATAAATAGCAAGCTCATTCTCCGCATTTGAGACTTTTGGAGAGTTGAGTTTCAGTCGGTGAGAGTGTTGTGTCCCGTTCTTATTCGGTGATAATAAACTCAACTCGTATTTACTAATGTTGTCAATTTCCATACTTGAAACACTGAACAAGATCCATTCCAAGCGATTACATATTCACATATAGAACATAGATCAACCCTAGATCTATCATAAAAACGCAAACTTGATGACATTTAAGCAAGTAGATGAAAGAACTAAGCATACCGATGCTCAAGGATGGAAACAAGGATGATTTTAAGCCTAGATTTGCACCTAAATGCTCAAGATTTCAAGTGTGGCGATGGGGAATGATTACACAACAGGTTGAGGGTTTTTTAAGAGCTTAGGAGGTGTAAAAATGATGAAGAGTGCGGCTAAAATTGTTCAAATAGAGGTTGTTAGGGTTTCAACCCACCTGAATGGTTCGCGGATCGTAGGAGATGTCAGTATGGGTTCCTCGTGGTTCGCAAGGCGCCCAGACTGGCCTCCCTGATTGACTTTTGTTGATCGATGCCAGTTTTTGATGTTTTGGTCACGGTTTTCTACGATTTTACTTTTTTTATTTATTCCCCATCATATTAACCACATTTGAGCCAATAAAATAAGTATAAACATGCCATAAATCAATTTGACATATGATACACAAAAAAGCGACTTACCGCTTAACGACGAATCGCGTACAAATCGCGAATTGCTTTATTTTCAATTCAAGAAACCGGATTTGGATCCAAAATCTTTTAATTAAATATTTTGTGTTGAAAAGGCGGTTATAATTCATTTAAAAGCTTCAAATTAGTGTATAAATATCCAAAACTTCTCCCGATACATGATAATCCAAAAATCGGGAAATTGTGAAATCTCAAAATGACCGGGTTTACAATCGGATAATTTGCAAATGTTACATTACATACTGGGAAAAGATTCACAGGATTAGAGCAAAGCGACTTCTAGGGTTGTGTCAAAGTACATACATTGACAAAGTAATAACTAGATTCAACATGATATATTCTAAGAAAGGGAACGTCTCAATGCCGAAAGGAACGACGTTGAACAAATCACAAGCTCCTACCACGGACCTTAAGATCAAGCAAATGGAGGGAGTTCCATATGCTTCAACTATTTGGCCAATCATGTATGTCATGCTATGCACTATACCATATATCTTCTATGCATTAAGCATGACTAGTCAATACCAACAGAGTCCAGGACCTGCTCATTGGACTGATGTCAAAAACATTCTAAAGTATATGAGAAGAACTGAAGAGATGTTTCTGATTATGGAGGAATAAAAGAAGAGCTCATTGTAAGGTGTTATACTGATGCTAGTTTTCAAATTGACCGAGATGACTGTTGCTCACAGTCCGTATTCGTATTCACTCTCAAAGGAGAAGTTGTTTTCTGGAAAAGCTCCAAGGAAAGTGTTTCTCCACGTCAGACAAAAAAGAACACCATAAAAACAAAAGTCATGTTTCTCCACGTCAGACCACCCTTTAAGAAAACAAAAATTAAATTTTCCCCGTTGAATACAAAAAAATACTATAACTTCAACATAAAATATGTCCAATCTTTAACTTGTGTTCGTGGATGGTTAGGCCATTTTTACATAGACTCGCAACATTATGCTCCTTGCGAGCAAGTGTCTTCTTATGTAACATACTTTATAATATACCTTTTATAGAAATAGTAACATTTGTATATAGCAACTAAATAAATAATATGACATCAGTCATTCAATCCAACCTATCCAATTCGTACAGTTTTTGAATATACTTGTTTCAGACGACCCCTTAAATGCAACATTTAGGTGCTGTTTGGTTCACCCCATATGACCTCTTAATGAAATAAAATGTCTATAGGCTAAATGTCTGTCCGATTCAGACCGTTTGGTTGGGCTAAAATGTCTGAATCGCGTAGACATTTACCTCTATATGCTATAGGTGATGCTTGGTTGCTGAATGATATATCATTGTCTGTAAGGGTTTTTTTAAAAAAAAACACGCCGCTTCCTTCTCCTCCCATCGAGACGCCTCCATCCCCTAGGGTTCCCATCGCGAGGCCTCCTCCCCTGCCGCCTCCTCCTCCCGTCCCGTCTCCGGCGGTGCTTCCTCCGCCACGTCGCCTCCTCCCCTGTCGCCTCCTCCTCCGGCGCTGCTTGCCCCGCCACCATCTTCTCCATCCAAGGTAAACCCTAATTTTTCTTTCTTTTTTAACATGGATTCATCGATTGTTTAGGGCTGATTTTTTAGGGCTGTGATTTTTTAGGAAATGGAATATTCATGATGAGTTATTTATGGCATGCGACGAGGAGAATCTTTTTCCAGAGGTACATGAGGGGGGAAGTGATACTACGTCCGCTCACGACATGGAATGGGGCACACAAGGCGTTGAGTATATGGCTACTTTGCGTGACAATATAGCTTCTCAAATGATGCCAAATGAATAAGTTATATTCGTATGTTTTCTATGTTTTCTATGTTTTCATGAAATGTTAAGGATGATTGTTTTATTTGGATATTATTTGATGGTTTGAGTTTTTTTTTTCTTTTAATAATTATTTGTCATTCATTATTCTGCTCAAACAAATAGTTAAAAAATAAATAATACAGTCATTCAGATGTCCAACCAAACAGCACAATATCATTCAGCACCTTGATGATTCAGCACCTCTATATTATACAGACAACTTATTCATTCAGCACTAAATGATTCAGCACGAACCAAACAACACCTTAGTAGGTAAATATAATTGAACATCATATCATATCATATATCATATCATATCATATCATCATATCATATACTTTAATAAAAGAATTTCTAGATGTTGACGTGGCATCACCACAGCCCTCCCCGGAGTCAATTTCCCGCCTAAATCAAAACCAACGAAATAACACGCGGATCTTTAGGATCCGTTTCTTTCTTCACCCGATGTTCATTTAGCCCAAATAAACCCTAATTTCTACATGTCGCTCCTCACTCCCGTCTGCTTCGATCTGCGATTTCTCTCCACGGCGAACAAAGTTCATCAATAGCTTCAATCCAATCCGCGTTTGAATCAGGTATGCATCCTAAGATTATTTCTTTGTAATCGATTTCTGGTTAAACTCCGATCTCTACACTTCTTATCGCAATCTGAGGGTTACTTTATTATGCAAATCTCCGATCGACGCCCCGCGAAAAACCCTAATCGCCGCTTTTTGCGTTTGTATTTTATTGATTACAACGTGATGATTCTGTTTTTTATTGATTACAAAGTGATTATTATGATGAACTTCAAATTTTGAACATTAATGTTCGTATCCTTCACAACACAGGTGTGATATTACATATGCTCAAGAACAAGGTTTTGTTTTCTTGACAAACACACACCAACTGTGTGAGAGAAATGGATTTGGTTTAAAAAGTTTGTAAATCGTATGTTCAAATTATGTATTATGTATGGATTCCTTCTAATTCCACTAATTCATTAGAAAGCTTATACATTTTACTATTTAATTAATGAAAACTGTTGTTTGGAAAGGAACTATAAAAAATTAGGCAGCAAAAGTGTTGTCAAAATTGAATATATAAAGAGGTGTGAATATTTATGAATCATGTGCACAATCAATGTAAATTTCTTTATCTAGAAAAATAATAGTGTGTATCAGGACCTCTGTAGAGGATGGGCTACTGTTGTATTTTACCCTTTTATTTCAGAATATTAAATGTTCTAATGATTAGAAAATTATAGTAGAATGTTGGAAGAACTGTTGTACTAGATCAAAATACTAGGACACATTTTACCATTTGCGTTGCATTTGAGATTTGTTTTTAAATGTTACTGCATTTGGAATTCTTTACATTTTCTTAATGTCATTTTCAAAAGTTGGATTTTGTATGGATGTTGATTGACAGACAGATGATATGTTTATGGATGGTGTTTGAGAGTTGATGTTTGCACTTGCCATTTGTTTAGGCATACAAAAAGTGATCCTTTAGGCATACACTTTGTAAAGGGTCAACCATATTTTTACTTTGTAACCCTATATGCATATGCTCCATAACCAAAAGGCAAAGTGACCCTATATGCTACTGATCTTTTAGGCATACAGACATTTGATGTTATTTTGTGGAAACTTTTAATGTTTTTTTACTTTGTAATGTTGTTTTGGACATGTTTTTTTTAGTATCTTCAACCTCTTATTAGAGTTTTTAGTTTTTGTTTGATTATAACTTTTGCTCTTCATCCGGTTTTCTACGTCATTTGTTGCTGTTTTTTTTTTGCTCCAGGTTATAGGTGTGCAGCGTCTTTCAAATGTTTGGACGCATCTAGTTCTTAGGTGATATTTACTAACTTTATTTGTGTAGCCTCATAATGATATATTTATATTCAAATTGGTAGGACTAGGGGTACTTGTGATAATTTTTTTGCCCATTCAAATATTCAATTGCAGTATTCTATTAATATGTATATATTCCTGCTATGAGCATATATTAGTTTGATTGTTTAAAACTTTTATGAGTTTTAAATCTTATTTCTGCTCATTTGTTATCTGTAAAACATATTTCAATATAAACAATTTACGTCATGAAATCTTTGGTTGCACTAAATTAGCCATCTAGAATAGCTGGTTTGGACTTTGGAGTGACCCATATAAGATTTGGAACCAAACTACATTGTACATATAAACGAAGAAATTAAATACCTATATGTCCCAAGGAGGACAAAAATTTCAAAACTGCATGGGCATTGGGCCAATTTCGCATATTTGTATCGTATGTATCATTAAAGTTTGTGTGTGAAATACAGGTCTGAGCTTTCTGACCGAGTAAGATATTTTTTAGGGGCTAACCAAGTAAGGAACATTTTAGGCGTGGATCAGCACCTCAATGACTTCATTTTTAGATAAATAAGTAAACATGTCATTTCTGTATCAAACGTAATGTTTTTACAATGTTTCCATTTGATAATAGTTTATGACCCATTGCCTTTTGTGAATGTAGTCGCTTAATAAAATCTAATTTTCTTTATATACATGTTGTATATGATTGTATGTTTTTTATTCTAAAAGTGTCATCTTTATTTGTTGAGCTCGCACCAATTATTGTGAGTGCCAAATGCTTAAATACACATGTTTGGTCACAAAAAGATTTTAAAACTCTAGCCGTGCGATGCACGGGTCTAAAAGACTTGTTTAACATATTCAATTCGTACAGTTTTTGGATATCTTGTTTCAGGCGACCCCTTAAATGCAACCTTTAGTAGGAAAATATAATTGAACATTTCAATACAATCCGTTGCTTTTGCATTGCATAAAGGTTGTAAACTTGTAATTACTTAAAAGAAAAGATGAAACAACTATTAGATAAGAATAAGATATATAGATATCCCCTCACCATTTGTTACTTGCTCGTCAAGAACACCATCAAAACAAAATTCATGCTTCTCCACGTCATTGCTTTTGCATTGCATAAAGGTTGTAAACTTGTAATTACTTGAAAGAAAATATGAAACAACTTTTAGATAATTACCTCATCATTTGTTACTTGCTCGTCAAGAACACCATCAAAACAAAACTCATGCTTCTCCACGTCAGACCAACCCTGAAGAAAATCAAAAATTAGTTTTGTCCCGTTGAATATAGAAAAATACTATAACTTCAACTTAAAATATGTCCAAACCTTTAACATGGGTTCATGGATGGTTAGTGTCACACCCCTCAAAATCCACATGCGGAGTATAACCGCGAGGCGTGTGACAGCCATACTAAACCATGCAAGAAACAATTTTTAACACATGCGGAAGCGTAAATAAAGGTAAGTAAATACGTTGCACAAAACACGCACCCAAAACTTTAATGAAAATAAATAACCCAAAATGTTTTAAACCGAATTTCAGACCCGGAGAGATGCATGCGTCCTAATTGTTCTCTTAACTAGATACATAAGAAAACCTGCTCAAATGTGTCAACACAAAGGTTGGTGAGTTCAGAGGTTTAAACAAAAGTAAGTTCAAAATTTTGCAATAATATAATCACAGTTATATCGCTTGCAAGCTAGGTTGTGTTTCACTACGACTGTGCATTCGCAACCGAAGCGTGACTGTTTGTGTTTGTATTGCCTTACTTCCTTGTCTAACACGAAAAAGGGCATTTGATGGGACAAATATTACACCCGGTAGTACTACTCAATTCTTCCTGGCTATAATCCATATATTAACGGTCCGATATGGTGAGGACTTTTAAATATGTTATGTAAGCACATCAGTGGAAAAAGAATATAATTGAACTACCAGATCCTAATGTTTGTAAGTATGTTTTCTCCCCCAAAGGAGATACTTAAAAGCGGGGCAGTGAATTCACCTTAGGGTGCACAACAAGATAAACTTCGTAATCCGGTGAATCCATAACAATCACCTAATGAGCACATAACCATAAGTATGTGTCTAATGTACTAAAGACACAACCTAGACGACTATGATTTTCTAATTATGCCATTGACTCGAAGTGCGTGTCAGTTTCTAAAACCGACAAGTGATAACGACGATTAATTCAAATTAATCATCAAAATTATTTATTTCAGTAATAAAGACACAAATGGTTGGAAACACCGTTTTGATGCCCAATGGTATTTCCCAAAAATACACACAGTTATATATATATATATATATATATATATATATATATATATATATATATATATATATATATATAGGGTGAGGTTCATTGTAGACACTTTCGCATGTAAAATAGCTCTTTTTCACATGTGAAAGTTTCTAATTAATGAGAAAAAAGAAAAAAAGAAAAAAGAAAATTAATCACAACCATTAAATCAAGAGATCTAATGGTGAAAAAGGGTGTCTACCTGTCTACACTTATAGGGGTGTCTACAAGGAACTTTTCACTATATATATATATATATATATATATATATATATATGGTGAGGTTCATTGTAGACACTTTCACATGTAAAATAACACACTTTCACATGTATTTTCACATGTGAAAGTTTGTGAATAATGAGAAAAAAGAAAAAAATGGAAAAGAAAATTAATGACAACCATTAAATCAAGAGATCCAATGGTGAAAAAAAGGTGTCTACCTGTCTACACTTATGGGAGTGTTTACAATGAACTTTTCACTATATATATATATATATATATATATATATATATATATATATATAGGTAAAAGATCCGTGTAGACCCCTTATTTTTTGTAGACCCCGTAGACCCCTTATAAAACTCAATAAAACTCATTAAAACTCACTAAAAATAAAATTCAGTTTTGTTAATTTAGTTTTTTTTATTTGCGATAAGCTTTTAAGAACAAAAAAAGACAATTAAAAAAAAGAAAAACGAAAAACATTAAAAATTGAACATTTTAAGACAATGAGTTTTGAAAATCAATGAGTTTAAAACTCAATAAACTCAATAAAACTCAGTGTTGTGTTTAAAACTCATTATTTTAAAACTCATTGTCTTAAAATGTTCGATTTTTAATGTTTTTTGTTTTTTTTAATTTATTTATTTATTTTTTTGGTTCTTAAAAGCTTATCGTAATAAAATAAAACCAAATATACAACACTGAGTTTTATTTTTATTGAGTTTTATAGGGGTCTACACGGAACCCTTCCCTATATATATATATATATATATATATATATATATATAGGGAGAAGATCATTTGAGAACCAATTGGGTTTTAGAACTAAAAAGAACTAATTTGAGCCACAAGTTTATTTACATGTATCCCCTCTCCCATGAATTGTAGTGGTTCCCCCTGAAATGTGTGGTTGAGATTTAGTTCTCAAAAGTTCTTAAAATAAAAAGTTCTCATTTGAACCTAACCCTATATATATATATATATATATATATATATATATATATATATATATATATAGGGTTAGGTTCAAATGAGAACTTTTTCTTTTGAGAACCAATTTGGGACACTAATTTTCAAGGGGGGAGCATTCAAATTCATGGGGGGTTTTTCCATATATATAAACTAGTGGCTAAGATTAGTTCTTTTTAGTTCTCAAACCCAATTAGTTCTCAAATGATCCTCTCCCTATATATATATATATATATATATATATATATATATATATATATATATATATATGGGAAAGAGTAAATTGGAACCCTCATTGAGTTGAGGAAACTTTGGAACCCTCTTTTTAACCATTGATCATCTTCATCTTATGGTCCTCATTTATTCCAACATTTTTATTTAATTTACAACCCCTTAATTAAGCCACATATATGCGTTAGGGGTATTATTGACCCAAACCCTTTTTGAATATCCCAACCCTCTGTATTCCCCAACTGTTCCCGTCCCATATTGTCCCATCATATTTCATATCCTCACCCAGTCACCCTCTCCACCCAAGACCCAAGAAACATCTCTATGTTCATTCTTCAAAACTACTTTCTTTCAATTCATCAAACCCCCCTAAATTTTTCTTCAAAACTACTTGTTTTTCATCAAATGAATCTAATGTGTATTTGACTTCATATCACCCAAATCAAAAATTGAATACAAATCGGATTTGGGGGTTAATTTCCAGTAGATCTCGTCGGATCTAGGGGTTTTGAACTGCAGAGAGTAGATGAGGAAGATAAAGTCGCTAGATAGATGATGATTAACGAAGAAGACGAAGTCACCGGCGGTGATGGCGGTAGAAACCGTTGGTCGCCCGAGATGTGGAGGCCATGGTTAACATTTGTCAAGGTTTTTCTTCCCCAACCTACCATCGTTAAGATCCAACTTTTCTGATCTACATTTTTGTAGCGGCGGAGCTTGGTGCTAACGACAGGCGACGGCTGTCTCTAAATCATTTAGTTCTTTAAACAGAAAAAGAAGACCAAGTGAAAAAGAACGGGAAGCACCGAGTGAAGCATCGGACCTCAGAAACTCTGGTTTGTCTTTTGTGAGTGTTATTGTGTTCACACTTTGTGAGGGATGCTTCTGGTTTGTATTTCGTATTTTTTTGTGTGTTGTATTTGTTTGTGTGTGATTGTGTTTATATTTTTTGTGATTCTCAATGCTTCCACATATGATTTTTATTGAAACAATATTTTAACATATTTTAACACTTTGGGTTGGGACATTTTTTTTCGTTTAATTGCTTTTTAATTTTATTGTTTACTTCTAATTTATCTTTAATTATGTATTTCATATATATATATATATAAATATAAATAATTATATATATTTTATTTTTACCATGTGTAAATGCATATATCAGTTAAACTTGTTTCTTGATTTTTTTTACTAATAGCTTTTTTTATGTTTTTTTTTTATTTTTTTCGATTACGGTTTGAACTTTACTTGACTTCTACTATTGGGGGTTAGTTGGAAGAAAAGAAGACGAAATGGTGTGGTTCGCTTAATAAATGGTACAAATGGTATATATGTAGTGTTTAATATATAAATTTGATTGAAAAACTTGTTGTCATGTGTTAAATGCATATCTCAATTAAACTTGTTTCTTTGATTTTTTTTCTAATAAAAGATCCTTAAAAAAAATACTAAAGTGTCTTAATGATATGTTTAATATTGTTCATATACAAGTTACATATGTAAAATGCTACAAATGTAACTTGTTTGATAATGCTACAAATGTAACTTGTTTGATAATGCTACATGTGTAACTTTTTTGATGTTAAATATGTAACTTGTTTGATTTTTTTTTAATTTTTGTCTATATACCATGTGTTAAATCCATATATCAATTAAACTTGTTTCTTGATTTTTTACTGATAAAATAACTTAAAAAAATGCTAGAGTGTCTGAATGATATGTTTAATATTATTCATACAAGTTACATATGTAACTTGTTTGATAATGCTACATATGTAATGTTTTTGATATTGAATATGTAACTTGTTTTATGTTTTTTATTTATTTTTGTCTATATACCATGTGTTAATTGCATATATCAATTAAAATTGTTTCTTGATTTTTTTAAATAAAAGATCCTTAAAGAGATGCTAAACTATCTTAATGATATGTTTAATATTGTTCATACAACTTACATATGTAAAGTTTGATATGTAACTTGTTTGATAATGCTATATATGTAACTTTTTTTATATTGAATATGTAACTTGTTTGATGTTTTTTTTCTATATGCCATGTGTTAAATGCACATTTCAATTAAACTTATTTTTTTATTTTTTTCTAATAAAAGATCCTTAAAAAAAATACTAAAGTGTCTTAATGATATGCTTAATATTGTCCATATACAAGTTACATATGTAAAGTAACATATGTAACTTATTTGATAATGCTACATGTGTAACTTTTTTGATATTGAATATTTAACTTGTATGATGTTTTCTATTTTTATTTTTGTCTATATACCATGTGTTAAATGTTTTACATATATTTCTGACAATATATTTTAGTTATATATGTAGATAAAACTAACGAATTTGTTTTTCTTCGTAGGTGAATGTATTCTTTTTATGTCAATATGAAGATGATTATCAAGAAATGAAACATAAATAGTTTTATATGTTTTGTAGCTTGTTATATTTTTTTGACAATTTTTTTTTCGACAAGTTTTGTTAGTGTTATATTTAGTGTTAACTGTAATGTTTTTTTTAAAAGTAATTAAGTATATTTATCAATTTCTTGTTTACAACAGACACACAAAAGTTACGTAACATTTCGTATCTGAGAAAATAGTTACACCCCCACCCTGAAAATTGTCAATTTGTTGTTTACATCAGACACATAAAAGCTACGTATGTTACATTTCGCATCTAAGAAAATAGTTACACACCCACCTTCAAACATTTTAAAAGAGTTTTTAGTACTTAAAAAAAACCATTATTATAGTTATTATTTTTAAAGTTATTTGTTTTATAGAAAAATAGTTAAAAAACGAATTCTAAACAACTCTCTTTAAACAAACGTTTTACATCTGTCTTTTAAACGTTTTAAGCATTTTTTATTAAAAGTTTTTTTAAACATTAGATTTTTAAATAAAGTTTTATAAAATAGAAGTAAAAAAATTTGGATACATAGAAATGAGGAGAGAGATGAGATATGAGATAGAGAGATGGATAGATAAAAATCGATATATATGGTGTTGATTATAATGTTTTTGATATAAATTAATGAAATATTTTATCAAACTCTTGTTTACATCAGACTCAAAAAGTTACGTATGTAACATTTCGTATCTGAAAATACGTGTACTATGTTCTTTTGATTTTAAAATCGTTTTAATGGTAAAAGTAAAAAATCTGGCAAAAATGATAAAGGAGAGATCAAAAAAGTGGGAGGAGAGATAAAAGAAAAGAGAGGAGAGAGGAGAGAGAAAAGAAGAGAGAGGAGAGAGGAGAGAGGAAAGAGAAAAGAAGAGAGAGGAGAGAGATTGTTTGCTTTTTAGAAGATGAAAAAAGGAATTAGGAGTAAATTACTCTCTTATCATTTCAGGTTGTTAGATAAAAAAACATGTGGATAAATATTAGCCACTCATATGGGTTCCAAAGATTCCTCAACTCATGAAGGGTTCCAAATTATCCCAACCCTATATATATATATATATATAGGGGAAAGATCTATAGAAAACCAATAATTATCCAGAAAACCAAAAAACCAACCTTTTTTCTCTATAACTTCTTCATATATTAATATTTTTTAAAAATAATTTCACCAAAAATTCTATAATTTTATTAGCTTTATTTATGGGAAAAAAAATTTAAAAAATAAAAAGTTTAGTGATTTTTTATTATTGCATCATGCAATAGTACCAATAGTATTGCATAATGCATTATAATTAAAACTACTTAAAAACAAGAGACTTAACTTAAATATGAATGTGGTTTATGCGAATAATGTAAAAAACAAAGAATTGACATTCATAAACCAATTTTATATTATTGTTGCATAGTGCAATATTAATTTCAAGCTAAAATTCGAATTTTATTTTATTTTTAAAAAAAACTCGAAAACGTTTTTAAAGTTTTTTCTTTTTCCAATATTCTTAAAATCATGAAAGAAACATATAAAAAAAAGTTTAAAAAAAAATAATTTTTTTCCTTGGTTTTTTGGTTTTTTATAAAATATTGGTTTTCTATAGAACCCAACCCTATATATATATATATATGATCTTTTGAGAACCAAAAAATATTATGAGAACCGCGAGAACAGATTCCACACATGTTAACCTCCTTTTAAAATGAATGGTCTAGATTAATTTGAATTTATTTAAGTTAAATTAAAATTTAAAAATCTATTAAATATATAGAAAATGACATTTAAGTAATTTTATATTTAAATTGAGATGAAGTGTTAAGGTGATGTGACATAAATATCTACTCCCCCTCCATTTTATATCGTTAATAACTTTTTATACGATAATAATTTTATAAAAAAAAATGCACCATTAAATAAGACGTTTTTTTGTCTTTAATTTGGTTATAGTCTCGTTATTTTTTTTATATAATTTTTTTCATAGTTTTTTAATGTATTTTGTTACATGTAGATAAAGAACAATTACATATGTGTAGCCAACAAATACATATGTGTAACGAACAGTTTCACGTATGTAAAATATTAAAAAATAAAAATATTTAAATTTCTATCTCATTGATCAGTAAATCATATTTTTTCTCTCTCATATCCCGTAAACACATTATCTATCAGGTAAATGCCGAAACACATTTTTCGCAAACACATTTTCTTGCTACAACCATGTAGCTGGTTTTTACAAACCTGAAACATTGTGTAACAAAAATGTAAACAAGTATTTACATGGTTGCATGCTCGTAGGCATCTGTTACATAGTTGTATATTGCATGATCGTAGGCATCTGTTACATAGTTGCGCCTTCTTACATATACGTTACATTTCCGTAACAGAGTCTTACAAACTAGTAGTAAAAGGTTACCACCCATCAAAAACTTAAACCATGATAATACAAGCACCAAAACAATACCAAGATCTCTTTTTTTTTTGCAAGAACCAATAACAACATAAAAAATGATATCAAAATTATAAACAAGATCTCAAAATTATCAATTTTTTAATGCATGTTGTTACATGTACGCAACGAACAGTTACGTATGGGTAACGAACAGTCACATATATGTTTTTACACTAATAAAAGGGTGTATTAGGTTATTGCTACATAAATGCACATAATGTTACACACTTGTGTCATGGTCTTGCTACATGAATGCAGTGAGTTCTTACATACTTGAAGCATGTATAACAAACATGTAAACATGTTTTTACACTAATAAAAGGGTGTAGGTTGTTATTAAACTGGTGCAAATGTTCTTACACGTAAGAGTCAGTAAGAAAAAAAATGAAAAAGGGATCGGTAATGAGAAAATCCAAGAATACCGAATTAAATGGTGTATAAAAGAAGTAAAAGAAATGTTCAATCTCACGAACAATCAGGTATAGTTAAAGTAGGAATGAATTTTGTTCCATATATGTTACATATCACTGCATGCTCGTAGGTATATATTACATGATTGTTAATATATTGCATGCTCATATGTATTTGTTACATGGTTGCATCTTGTTACATATATTTACCTACTCATTATAGAAACTTACTAATAAGTAGTAAAATATTACTATGTTGCATGCGCATATAATGTTACACACTTGTATCAGGTTCTTGTTACACCAATGCAGTGAGTTCTTACAAACGTGAAGTGTGGTGTAACAAACATGTAAATAGGTTTTTACACTAATAAAAGGGTCTTTAGGTTGTTAAATTGGTGCAAACGTACTTACACATAGGAGTCATTAAGAATAATATGAAAAAGGGATTGGTAATGAGGAAATCCAAGAATACAAATTTAAAGGGTGTATAAAATAAGCAAAATAAAAGTTCAATCTCATCGAAAAATCACGTATGGTTAAAACATAAATGAATCTTGTTCCATAGATGTTACATATTGTTGCATCCTCGTAGGCATATGTTGCATGGTTGTTAGTGTCTATATTCCATGCACGTAGGCATTTATTACTATTTTATTTAAATAAACATTTAAAAAAAGCTTACAGAAATAAAAAAAAGTAAAAAAAAAATATATTTTTTAGAAACATAAAAAGTAAATTAAAAAAAACTAATAATTTTTAAAAAAAAAATTAATTAAAATAGTGAAAAAAGTTTTAAAAAATGTTTAATAAAAGTAAAAAAAAATTTATTCAAAAACATAAAAATAAGTAAGGAAAAGTAAAAAATATTATATTAAAAACATAAAAAATAAATTAAAAAAAACTAGTAAAAAGGTTTTAAAAAAATAATTTCAAAAGTAAAAAAAATTAATAAAAAGTTAATAAAAAAGTTTTTAAAAGGTCATTTAAAACATAAAAAATTAAAAGTTAATAAAAGTTTTTAAAAATTATTAAAAAAATGAAAATGAAAACGTTTAAAAAAACATAAATAGTAAATTTTTTAATTTACTAGATCTAAACATGTAAGGCCTTAAATCTAAATAAAATTATCATAAAACATGCACTTTCTCATGATACATCAATTAAAACATGAAATATTTTTTAGATCTTGTAATGGTCGGTTTATGAGGCTTATACATTAGAATAGTGGACTAGTTAGTGGTTAATTAAATGGTCTTGGGATGGGCCGAAATCAAGGCTTTGTAGGCTCACCTTGTGTGCTATATAAACATAAGGTTGATGAATTTGCAAGGGTTGGCCTTTTGGGAGATAGAATTCATGAGAGAGATTAGGGTTCCAAGGGAATTCGTTTTCTCTGTAACAGTGCATGTACCAGACGATTTTGATTGTAGTCGCGTGTATCATACAACAAGGTGATATCGTTTAATCTGTGTTCATTCATTTATGTTTTTTCTCTATGTTCTTGAATCGATTCTATCCACGAACTTCGTACGTGTATAGGGTTTAGATATCGTGTTAGGGACTTTTTGGAACCTATAACTGGTATCAGAGCCAAGAAACGCATGTTTCGTGGTTTATATGATATCGATTCAAGACATTCTAACGTTTTCCTTGAGTTTTGTGAGTTTCTGCAGGTTTTCGACCCCATTCTTCAGAGGTTTTCTGTCACACCCCCAGTTTCCACTAACGGAGTTTTACCATGTGGGGTGTGATCCAAACAAGGACCCGAGTCATTAGTTACATCAAACATAAGTTTAGGGTTTAAAATGTAAATATATTTCCAAACGGGAAATATACAAACCAGAGTTTAAAGTTTAGCGGAAGCACATTAAAGTCAAGTTGCGCAAGCAAGCGCCCGATAAGTAAATACCAGTTCAAGCTGAAAAGATTTAAAAAAAATTCCCAAAATAAAAGGTTTTAGCCAACGTACGTGCCCAAAAATCAGATTCTCCTAGCATCCTGCAAAGCATGCATAAGAGCAAGTGTCAACTAATGTTGGTGAGTTCACATAAGCACATAAGTATATCTAGCTCTGCTTATGCTAGCTCTCTTCTTTCTTATGAGAGAGATTCGCAATAGGGGCATTTCTCTGTAAGAAGAAGGCCTGTTACAGCTATCAGATATAGGGGATTTACTTCACCTTGAATCACTATCGAAAAATGGCTTTCTTTTCAACCGCTTTCCTATTTCATTAAGGTAGTTTGCCTACTTAGTACTTTCGCTAATATAACTATGCAGTATGAATACAACAGTCTTTATTCGTATGTAAATATGTATATTACAAGTACAATCCATATCGTAGGCAGCGAGTCTAAGTTCATGTCACTAAAACGTTCGCAACCGAAGCTGACCAATTAGTTGTAGGAATAATTCCTTACGTGTTTTGCCTTCCCCATGTCTACTCGATCACGGTAAGTTAGGCTGACATTGTCCTCAGTCCGACCGCTAGTCGGGTGGTGCATCTCGTGCCCGCTGAGTGGGGTTTGTCAGACCCCAGTAGTACTACCCAATATTCCCTCGCTATTTGCTATTAACGGTTCGATAAGTAAGGACTTTCAAAGATAAAGCATTTTACGTGAACATGTGATATATACTGGATTTTTACTTTAATCATACATAAAAGTTGTTGTGTTATCACCCTAACCCGGGTGTAACGTGTTTGCGTGTGTTATCGTTCAAACCGGACATAACTAAAGGTTGTGTAACTCACCTTAGGGTGCGCTGCTACAATTTAGTAAGACTCCGAGTCTTGCGTAACTACCGAGCACCTCGAATCGGAGATTAGTTTTGATGCGTTTTAGATGCCGAAACGAAACCGAAAAACCTCGACTCCGACGCTTGACGTTGCTCTGTTCCCAAATCCAATGCTTCGGGGTTACTCAGTGGTGGACAACGGTCTAAATGATGTACAGAAAGGGTGGTGAAACAATGGTGGTTGGACGGAAATTTTGAGTTCGCTAGAAAGAAAAGAAAAAAAAAACGAGAATAATGAAACTCGAGAAGGTTTTGAGTGTGTTCCAAAGTTTCCAAATGATTAGAAAAATGATCTGGCTTCGAAATAATGATCACCGAATGTAACCGACGATGTTATTGAATTCGAGTGTGAAGGAGGAGACGGTTACGAAACTCGATCGTCGGTCACGGGCTGTTTTATATGCGCCATTTCAAAGTCATTAATTTGACTCTAATGTATTGGCAGAAATGGTCCCTCCAATCACTTACATAATAGGACTTTAGTTTCAAGAATGACAACACTAGTCCTTGCAAGCTTATTGAATATAACACAAGTTCAGAAAATTACGAGTTTCCCCTCAAAGTTTAGAAACGTCTAACGAACACTAACGGGGTCTAATGAAGAGTAACTTAGCGATGATTATTCGAGTGTACGTCAAAACGTATTTAACGAACGAAGTTTCACAAAAATATAACCTATATATATTTAGCAAAAAAAAAAAAATCATAGTTATAACTCATAACTATACGTTTTCAAAGTCCTATAAAATTATAGAAACGTTTCGTACGATTACGTGACACATCATCACATAAAATCATGAAATAGCATGTGTATATATATACATATATATCACATAAAAATAATAAATATAATTGTCACATAAAATGACAAAACATTTTCATGAAATCATAAAATATAATTTACCTTAATAAACATTTTATTTACCTTAATAAACATTTTACAACTTCTTCACAATAAACATTAATATAATATTACTTATTAACCGTCCCCCTCTCCCATCGCCCTCACCAAAGTACGCAACCTACCCTGCGAACCATCACCACCACCGTATGAATCTACTACATCATGCCCTCCACCGAGCCATCTATACCACATCTCTCATGTCCGACTGTTGCCACTAAACATTTACTCCGTTAACATATCCATCTCCCCACCGCCACTAATTTCAATTTTTTTCCGATTCATATTCTGTGCATTCCTTTCGGTTTTTCTTTCACCGTCTTCTACACCCAATCCACATCCCCTAAATCCACCAAATTCAAACCATTCAATCATCGCGTTACCACGGTTCCATAACGTCGAGTGGTCACCAGATCATCGTTTTTCACCCCACGGCGGTTGTTCGCCGCAACCGTCATCTTCATTCTTCACATACATATCTCACATTTCCGTCATCAAAGCGGTTGGTCACCACATTAGATATCTCCACCGCAAAGGTTTTTTTTCCCAAAGATGAGAGCGGTGAAGACGAGTTTGTTAGTGCAGGAACTTCTTCATTCCGAAAGATTGGGTAACCGTAATGTTTCTCCGTCCACTACCACCAACAAACCATTACCGTCTCCTTCTTCTACACAGATTCGGCCATCAGCACCAACTTCTTCTTCTACACAGAATTAGGTCATTACGAACAAACCCTCACCGATCTGTACAATTTCTTTCCCATTTGTAAATTTGGGAAATCGGCCAACAAACCGTTATCGTCTCCTTCTTCTACATAGAATTCGGCCATCACCAACAACCTTTTTCCTACGCACAATTCGGCCATCACCAACAATTTCCCATGTGTGAATTTGGGAAATCGGTCATGGAATTATTGTTGCGGTTTAAACTGCTGTTAATTTAGGGTTTTATATCTTTTTTTGTTACTATGTGTTCCAATTCTAACTATATGTGTCCTTGTTTTCTTCGGAAGTATCAATGCCAATTGCCAAAATACACATTCAAGATCACATCTAAATCTGTGTCAACCATTCATTCAGGGTAATTTTCTCGATCTTTCACTTATTTTACACTACACCATTGATATTAGGCATTTTTATATTAGGCATTCATATTAGGCATTTTTATAAAACGATTCATGTATATATATCATTGCAATTCCAATTTCCTATGTTTATTTTTATGTAAAATTTACACTTCTTTTTTTTTTAAAATGAGTCACAGTGGATTCATGTGCAGAAGAAATTTATCCATCATTGCAGTTCCATATAATAATGATATGAATGATTTAAGTTCAAGGTTAATCTTTTTTGTTTCTTGAATGTTTTGTCCAATTTTACTCTTTTAAGTAAGTTCAAATAACATTGGGAAAGTATTCAAGAAACTTTCCCAAAGTTCATTTTGTATATATCCATTGTTTAGGCAGATCACATAAAATTCGTTAAAAAAGTGATGATATTCGGTCTTTTGAATAGCTACATGGATGATCATTGTTATCTTATTTCTGTTATGTACATAAATTTACAACTTTCATAATATGTTTCTTAACGGTTGCAAATTTTTAATAAATACCCTATACCTATGAGATTATGTTTCCGACCTTTATATGTAAGAAACGTCTCCTGTGTGATATTGTTTTTTAGACATTTTGCCAACATCATCATTCATAATGTTCTCATTGTTTTTACGGATTTGATGTCTCCATGAAATACTATATTATGAATTTATCATACATAGTTTACTATGATTTCTTTTAATGTTTCTTAACACCACTACAACACTCATCAAAATAACAACACTTTATTATAACATACTTATACTTATTTAAATCAATTCTCACTATGTATATGTTCTCAATATTTGTTAGTTTCTCATTACTGAATATGTTGTACATGTACATAATATGTTGTATAATTGTTATATGTTGTACATGTACATATATGTTTATACAAAATTTATGTGGTATAATTGTTTTTCCAAAACGATTTTTTCATGTTTTCCCCATTTTAGTTATTGAGCATTAGAAAATTAAATGTCTTGATTTATTTCATATTCTAATTTATCATATCCATAGGTACATTGGTTTCAAAAGGATTTCTGATTTACAAACAGATGAAACGTTCAAGGAAATTGAAATTCGAGTGATAAAGAAATGGAAAGCACATAGCAAAACCCCAGAACTTCGCTATCTATTTGTGGACATACATGTAAGTTAAGTCTTTTAATATCTTTAGTTCCATATATATTTAACATGTATCTAAATCTTTTAAATTTCAAGGAGACGCAATCGAGGCAATTTCCGATGCAAACCAGGAGCCATATCTGTTATGTAATGTACAAATTTTGAAGTTGGCTTTTATTTGTAGGACACATGAGCTCAGTGATACCCTACATTGGAAGTCCTTATCGAGGACCATTTATTGGAAGCATCAATGAATTACAACTGTCAGCAAATCACATAATCCTTATTTGGGTTAGTGATTCCTTATTCAGAATTTCTTAACATAATTATAACTATCTTAATATAAGGTTATCACTTCTGTCTTTTATAACGTATTAATCTTATCTTATACCAATAACATATAATGTTGCAAGTTGAATCTGTTGGTTAAAGCTTCTCAGTTTTGTTCCTTTGCAGATCTAGAACTATGAAACTGATGGATTCGATGTAATCCTTCACCCCAATGATGGCTTTATGTCTGGGCACAGACCATCAACCCGTTTTTTTATTATAGGTATGTGATTTTGTGATTGGTTGAAAGCCTCTGTTTGTTGTTTTGTTGAGATGTAGATTGATATCAAGATAATTATTGATAGAAGTTTGTGTAAGATATAATATGTGAAAAATTCTTTTATGGGTGTAGTAATGCTAGCAATCGTTTTTTTCATGTAAGTGGCTAATAAATAAACTCCAAGATGCAGATTATTTGTAGTTTTTAACATGTTTAATGAGGTTTGATTTGGGTTTCTCTCTTTTTTTGGAACGGCATCGATCAGGCGACTTTGGTCTCACGTGTAAACCTACCCTTGCGGGGCTATGTCCAAGGTCGATTACTCAGACCTCCGTGAGAACCAAGACACCCCTTCCTGAAGCTTTCTCCTGGCAGAAACCCCATCCTGGGACAACATGGGGTAAAACTGCCTCCCCTTGGATTAGAACTTGGGTCACATAGTAACCAAAGCCCTAAGAGCCAAGGGGGTAACCACTAGGACAAGTGGGTAAAACTGCCTCCCCTTGGATTGATTTGGGTTTCTCTCTAACAGAAGGTCTCGGTGAGACATACTAAACTTTGTATATATTTGTGCCTCAAGTTATAATGGATTGGTCCATACTTTTGATGAGAGTTTCTATACATGCTTTAAAGAGTAAAGGTTCACATTTTAAAATTTTATTTCATCTTTAAATTGCTTTTTGTATGGTTAGCACAGCTTGCTGCTGCTTATTTGTAACTTAGTTATAGTTAATGAGTTGGTATCGCATCAATTATTTTTCTATTGAGATAATTCAATATGAGTGTGAGATTTATTTGAAAGTAACCCGCTTTTTCTATTTTTAGACTTTATGTTTTAGCTAATACTCGGTGAATCAGATTAGAGCATGATATGCTCTAATAGTATGAACTTATCATTGTGGACATGCGAGACACATCTTTTGTGAACTAAAAGAGTAACCATACATCCTGGAGCTTGATCTTCGAGGTAATTTCTACAACATTTTCTTGATTCCATTTGGCTGAGGATAATATAACGTTTGATGGTCAAACACCTCAACCAATGTTATTTTTAAATGATGGGTACAAAATCAAGGATGTGCTTTTAGACCTGGTTGGCTATCTGTTCCTTAATACTTGTCAGTGAAAATCATATTAGTGACGCTAGCGGTTAGTACAATTTTAATATTATTGTAGTTTTAATTTTGTCCGTCGAAAGCATGTGAAATCTGAGTGATTGATTGGTGAAACCAGAATTTTAAGGAGACGGATGTGTTTTTCATGTTTTATATATATATATTAGGCCCGGTCCAGATTTTCTTTTTATTTTTTATCCATAAAACTGCTCTGGGGATCTCCATAAAAACTCTCATGTAATAAGTAAAGTATAATTGTTTGGGTCGGTGTTTTCTAAAAAGAACTCTTAAATTAATATAGCAAATTAGAGGATATAAGTGAGTTTAGTAAAATTGTATGTTTCTAATTTTACCATCTGTTACCATGGATTCTCATAAATTTTCACTTTTGAAATCACAGGGATTTTAATAGTTTTGTTCTTAATTTTTTCTCATTGTATATCATTGTGTATCATTGTATTCAACTAAGATAATTTTATAATAGTTTAAAAAATAATTAGTGCAGGTTGATGTTTTAGTGATTGAGGCACTAATTGGCCAATATTATACAACCAGAAAAATAGGCGGATTAACAGTTACTAACACTACATACTAAATACTAAATACTGTATTTATACCAACAACATGAACCAACTAAAAGTTTTGGTTTTGAAAATCAACAATGTGCTAATTGTAGTTCGCACTACAACAAAGGTCTGTAGGGACGACATTCTATTTGTCTATTGGGACAAGTGGTCAAGCCTAGAGAGTCGCAAGTCTATAAAAACGACATGTCGTCTCAATAGATTCCATCACTAATTCTTTTGACCCTATAGATCACAAAAGTCGTCCCTATACCTTCATCGCAGGAACACGAAGTCGTCTCTTTATAGTAACAAATTATAAGTTCATCTTCACTTACTTCAAATTGAATATTTCTTCTTCACAACTATGTAACATTGCAAACTATACGCTTCATATATCTTATTCTGTCGTCATTTACTTCACACAAATAGATTATTAAGTTACCATTTAGTATACTTAGCCTCATATTTACGGGACACCAAAAGAGATATTTCCATTCATTTCATACTATCATGTTAATTAAATACTACCATATTACTTCTGTAGAAAAAAATATCATCTAAAGCATAATAGACTACTATGGTGTAATCATATGGCAATACACGCAGCAACGCGCGGGCTTGAAATCTAGTTTATATAAAATTATAAATTATATCCATTCAAGTTGGTCAACCAACGTCTAGACTCATGTGCAATGCTCGTGTAACTATTCTAGTTAAATGAGGTAATGGACGTTATCGAAATATAACACAAATTATTAACGGGGTTAACCTGGGAAATTGCCGGTTGTCACATTTTCGACTTTGGGTTTTCGATCGATACGTTTAAGTTGCTTGAAGATTTTGTGAATTTTTTCTTGATTAGGTGATTTCTGTAGAGATTTCGATTCAAATGCTTCAAGTTTTCATTTTTTGAGTATTTTTGGGAGGAAATTAATTGAGAATATTGCTGAAATAACCAGAGTTGACTAGCTTGTTCTACAAGTTTTCAATCCAAAACAACATGTTTTCGATCCAAAACAACACGTTTTTGATCTGGGTGTAGTTTTCGATTAAGGTTCTCACCTGTCTCCTCTCAGTGTAGGTTTTTGATCGAGCTGAGGTTTATCGATCGAGCTAAAGTTTTCAATTGGGTTCAGGTTTTCGATCGAAATCAACAGGTTTTTGATATGTCCAAGTTCTCTATCGAAATCAGCGTTTCGATTGTAATCACTGGTTTTCATTCCTAAACATCTTTTTTGATCAAGAAGTGGTTTTCAATCGAGATCTTTAGGTTTTCGACCAAGATTTGTGGTTTTCGGTTGATTCAGAGGTTTTTGGTTATGTTAGAGTTTTCGACGAAAAGGGTGTTTGTGACCAATGTTCACTAAAACGAGCGTAACTTGAGCTTCGTTAAGAGTTAGAAGGTCTATTACCAGCCAAAATGAAGCTCACGACGAAAGCTACTCTTTTAGTTTCCTAATGAAAGTTTTGACCCCCAAATTCCATCGTTAAGGCCTCCATTTTTGCATCGGAAGTTTTAGGGATTTCAGAATTTGCTGTCTTGGTGAATTTTATCTCGATTTTCAGTTCGTGATCTTTCTGCAAAGTGGTTTATCTGCCAAAATGAGTTCAGATACATCATCATAATAGGAATGTACTAATCCTACTTGTGTTCGTCTAATTCCTGGTCTAAGATAGATTCGTAAAAATATAGAACTACAATTGTCTGATGCAGAATGTGTCACTAGCTCACTTAAGGGTAGATTGGTTAAGAGCAAAGAGAAGGTGAAAGCACAGAAAGAAGATATTAAAAAGTATCAAGATTTAGCTACCCAAAAGTCAATTTTGTATGACCGAGCTAAGGTAGAAGTGTCTTAATTGAAACAACAGTTAGATGACCTACAACATAAGTATGATGAACTACTGGTTAAGCATGATACATGTCAGCTCAGGAACCTACGTATGATGGATGCTGGTAAAACATTGTCTAGTGCTATTGTGACTGGACATGTTAGAAAAGATAAAGCTGGGTGTGGAACAGAAAAAACTGAGGTTTTGAATGACATTGTTCCTTCACCAGTTCCCAGAGATATAGTTGGACTTCTACTTGATGCTGATCAAGTTGATAGATCTGGGTTTGGATATAAAGAAGTTGCTCCTCCATTTGATAGCGTCTTTGTAGGGACGACGCCAATGACACATGAGGAATTGGTTGTGGAGGTACTATGACTTATGGAAAAAGATCAGCTAAAGGTTCAGCTGAACCTGAAAGTGATGCAAGCGGTGGAGTTGAAGGGACCGTAGAAGATGTGTACAATGATGATGCTGAGTGCCAAACTTACAACTGATGTCATAACTCCAATTTAGAGGGTGCAAATTCGAGTTCTAAGGGAGTTAATGATGTGTCTCGGGATGAGGTAAACACTCTTGTTGCTAAGAAGAAGCTGTAGCAGTATTCACAAATTAATACCGTGTACTTCAAGGTTGTTGATGAAGTACAACGGGAAAGGGTGGTCATGACAATAAGACCCGAGGAGAAGATATATATGATCTTTGGGTCCATGTTCGATCAAGAGCAAGGATATGGATATGAGCTACCCTCCTTTGCCTCAAAGTTTAAAGGTTTAGGGTCATCCACTGATGCATCTACATGTGGAGTTAAAGTTGAAAGGCTTAAGATTGTCATTAAGCCACAAGTGTGACATCTTCAGCTGTGGTCAAAGATGAGAAACTCAAGGTAGTGGCTATATCTCCTATCTCTTCATGAGGTTCATGCAGTTGTAGTTGCAGAAATGGTGCTTCCACATAAAATAATACAGGGAGCACAAGAATAGGAAAGACAAACTCTGCACAAGCTTTTAGAAACCAGGCAAAAGTCAACATTGGATCTGCATACAGGTAAAAGATGCAGACACAAGGCTATGCTGCTCCTCACCAGCCAAACAATTCAAATGGTTACACGCCCGACTTCTACCCAAAGAAGCAGACATGCTTTAATTGTGGCAATCTTGGTTACATTGCCCAAAACTGTCTCCACCGCCCCTATGAGCCCTATTATCCTTAGAGTTGAAGGGTTTCATCTCAGGATTCAGTGAAGTCCAATCCAATGAAGGTGCAACCACCTAAGGCAATGAAAACTATTAATCCTAGGGTTAAACCCTCTGATTAACATTGGGGTGCTTCCAAAGAGCAATGGAAAATTTCAAATCAAAATAACAGTTTTCCTAATTTCAAATATTTTCAAAAACAGGTGAAGAAACCAGTTCAAAACAACAAAAAGTTAAAAAACCTAAAGTTACCCCTCCCAAGGTAACTATAAACTTTTCTGAAAAATGAATCTCTATTAAAGAATGTTGAAATGCCTAAAGTCACAACTCCAAAAGTGTCTAAAATAACTGTTAAGTCACCTCAAACTTGGAAACCAAAATCCAAGGCAGCTCCA